>JACXGM010030007.1:0-13448 GCA_016801145.1 Umbra pygmaea
ACTATGTCACTGAATGCCTTGTATAAATCACCCAATGCTTTGTCACTGAATGTCTTGTATAAATCACATAAGGCCAGATTTAGGTAAAAATATATACTTTAAGCTAAATAAATAAATAAGGTTTATGGAAAAAGGCCATCATAAGGTGATGAATGTTTTGGTTTTGTGCATCATTCTTCTTCCAGAACCACCGCTGATCAAAAGTTCAAAAGCACAAACCAAATGCCAAACAAATGGCAAAACACATAACAGGCTTAGTACGATTTGTCACCTTAGTACGATTTTTCACCTTAGTATGATTTGTCACCTTAGTACGATTTCTCACCTTAGTACGATTTCTCACCTTAGTACGATTTCTCAGCTCAGTACGATTTCTCACCTTATGATGGCCTTTTTCCATAAACCTTATATTTATTTAGCTTAAATTATATATTTGCCTAAATCTGGCCTTATGTGATTTATACAAGACATTCAGTGACAAAGCATTGGGTGATTTATACAACACATTCAGTGACATAGCATTGGGTGATTAATACAAGGCATTCAGTGACATAGCATTGGGTGATTTATACAACACATTCAGTGACATAGCATTGGGTGATTTATACAACACATTCAGTGACATAGCATTGGGTGATTTATACAAGACATTCGGTGGTGATTTATACAAGACATTAAGTGACATAGCATTGGGTGATTTATACAAGGCATTCAGTGGTGATTTATACAAGACATTAAGTGACATAGTATTGGGTGATTTATACAACACATTCAGTGACATAGCATTGAATGATTTATACAACACATTCAGTGACATAGCATTGGGTGATTTATACAACACATTCGGTGGTGATTTATACAAAACATTAGGTGACATAGTATTGGGTGATTAATACAAGGCATTCAGTGACATAGCGTTGGGTGATTTCTACAACACAATCAGTGACATAGCATTGGGTGATTTATACAACACATTCGGTGGTGATTTATACAAGACATTAGGTGACATAGTATTGGATGATTTATACAACACATTCAGTGACATAGCATTGGGTGATTCATACAACACATTCAGTGACATAGCATTGGGTGATTTATACAACACATTCGGTGGTGATTTATACAAAACATTAGGTGACATAGTATTGGGTGATTTATACAAGACATTCAGTGACATAGTATTGGGTGATTTATACAAGACATTCGGTGGTGATTTATACAAGACATTCAGTGACATAGCATTGGGTGATTTATACAACACATTCAGTGACATAGCATTGGGTGATTTATACAACACATTCGGTGGTGATTTATACAAGACATTAGGTGACATAGTATTGGGTGATTTATACAAGACATTCGGTGGTGATTTATACAAGACATTCGGTGGTGATTTATACAAGACATTAAGTGACATAGTATTGGGTGATTTATACAAGACATTCAGTGACATAGCATTGGGTGATTTATACAAGGCATTCAGTGGTGATTTATACAAGACATTCGGTGGTGATTTATACAACTACATTTTTCTCTTTTTGGAATACCCCAGAAGTTCCCCCTTGTGTTTATTTAACCAGAAAGCTCATGCTGTCATGTGTCTTCATACTAAAAATAGCCCTCTGTGAAAAGGCCAAGTACACCCAGGTGTCCTTTCACCCCTGATTGGGAATGACTGGTGTAGCGTTATTGGTAAACCATACCTGATGTAATCAGACTGTTTAATTGGCGGATGATGCTCCGACAGGAAGGCCTGAATGCAGGCTGGTAGTTCATACACTGGTTGATGAGGTCTGCGAGCTCGGTCCACTCAGAGGACGGCAGCTGCTTGTAGTCCTCATAGAACTGCAGCTTCTGCTTAACAAACACAGAGGTTAATTCATTGGGTCGGTTTAATACAACATGTTGATGCTGTAAACCATTCCAATGGAATTAGAATTTGGGGGGGGATCTGCTTAAAAATTAATCAAAACTGGATTATTGTACATTTATTACCCAGGTTGTTGGATCACAAAGCCAAGGAAAATAAACAGATGCCAATTTCATGTTGGTTGTACAGAGATTTTTTTGTAAGAAAAGATTCACTTCAAACTTGTTGATAATTTCATATTGGCTTTAGGTTTAACAAACAGAAATGTTTTGCCATTAACCAAAAGGTGAGCCAATATAACTAAACATGTTTGTGTTAGTGCTAGAAAATGCTACATTAAGGTTCTTTAGCTGTCCCCATAGGAGAACCCTTGTATGGTTCCCAGAAGAGACATTATTTTGGGTTCCAAGAATTCTCAGTGAAAAGGTATCTATACTACACCTTTTCGACCAAAGAAAGAAATGAAAAAGTTTGGTTCCGGTGCCTATTTTGAACCACTTCTTCATGTTTCGATAGCCAAAGAACCGGCTCTTGGCCAGGAAAACTGGTTCCATAGCGGCACCAACTCTTTGCTGGTCTAGAACTGTTCTTTTACCAAGTCTTGCTTACGTCAGGGGCTGGGGGCGGGGTTATTGTGACCAACAACACGACGGAAAGTTTGTGACCGCCATTGTTAAAAACTAGAAAGATAGAACAAAGATTGAACAAAGATTGTTCTGATCCCAAGGAAAGATCGTAAAGCCAGGAGAAACATTTGCAGAAAGACGATGTAGTCCGCCATTGTAGTTGCTATGTTTGATGTTGGCGCTAGCGTTTCTGGAAAAGCTAACGGTACGGATCCACTTTTCCGTGCTACACTTCTGTCGCGTCGCACCTCGCTCAATTCCTATGGGTGACGTCACGTGACTTCAACGTGCCCGCATAGCATCCCGGGAAGGCTGTTGCGCGACAGAAAAGATGAAAATTCCCAGCTTTATGCAAATGAATCCGTTGAACGCGAAGCGACTATCCAATAGAAGTAGAGCACAGAGGAGACCGGGGGAAAGGCTCGCGGTGAATCAATGGAGAAACTGATGATGGCTGTAGCCCGCAGCTGTATTTGAGGAACACCCATCAACGTACGAATGGAGGGTAGCCTTGCTACAACACCCGACAGCCGTGTCGGACAGGTGGATCCGTACCGTTAGACGTATGACGACGTACACAGTGACGTAACAACGTCATTTTCTGGGCTCTCTAGTATGTGGAAAAACAAACAGGGTCTGAGAAGGTTCGCAAGTTGAACCAACTGTGTAACAGCACCAGTTCAGATCCAGAGCCAGCTTTGGTCGAAACGAGGTGTATGTAACCAAAAAGGGATCTCAAAGGGATTTATTTGGAGAACCATTAAAAGGTTTCCATAAAGGGACAACTGAAGCACAATTTGGATCTTTTCTTCAGGAGTTAAGTAGTTTACCCTGTTTAAGTCCAGACCGTGTAGTGGGGCCTTTCCTCCATTGAATATCTCCCACAGTGTGGCACCAAAGCTCCACTTATCACACTCTAGCTCCATTCTCTCAGGAACGTGCAGAACCTCAGGAGCTACCCATGGAATCCTGTCCAGCATCACTGTACACACACAAACATGCACAAACACACACACACCATACAGTAGAAACAGCTAAATAAAAGAACCCTTGTTTGAGGTCATTGCCAGTGTGCATGTGTCCTGTCTGCATTCCAGTCTGTTTACCATCTCTGCCCAGTATGGCCACGTTGATACCGGGGTCACTAAGCTTGATGAAAGGAGAGATTTTCTGGGAGGCATCCCCCTCCCTGGCCAACAGCAGATTTTTGGCACAAATATTTCCATGAATAATGTTCTTCTCTTCCTATTTAATGAGAGAAGAGGCAGACTAACATAAAAACATATTTCTATAAATGTCTACAGTAAACATATATGAACTATAAACAAACAGTAGCAGTTTAACTAACCTAAATACACATAGGATTGAAACTTAAAATATCTGAGGACAGTAAATGTGACTTAAATCGTTGAACAACACACTGAAACCATTTTTTTAAGTGCTTCCTTCAACACCTGAACTTGTTTGTTGTGTGTGTTTTTTTCATATAGGTTGTTCATGGGTGGCTCGCATGACTTGTTCCTAGCCACAAATATTGACCACCAGCCAAAAAGGCTGAGAACCACTGGGTCAGGGTCCTAACACAATGAACCTTCTGTTGGAGTGCCCTCGACGCTGAAGTCAAATAGCTCATGTAAGTTGCTGTAGATAATTGCGTCAACTAACATTGAATGGCTGTTTAAATCAGACATGCCTCCAAGCCAAGTCTTAGTAAGCAAATCTCCTGTGTGCATTTAACCTCACCAGGAAGTTGAGGGCACAAGCCAACTGTTTGGCCACGTCAAGTTTCCAGCTGACCGACACTGATCCTTCTCTCTTCAGGTATAGATCCAGGGCCCCATACTTGACAAACTCCTGCACCATGACGTCTGCGAGGTTTAGAGATGACGATGGTAGCATGATTAGATTGGTTACCATAGCAGCATCTCCTTATGAGGACATTGATGCAGCACTGCTCAAAGCCCCCATAGTAAATGAAGTGGGACTGATAGCACACTCTGGAACACTTGGAACAGCTCATATGATTAGTGGGAAAAGTATTGTAATTATTATATGTCAGGAATTGTGCATTTAACGGTACTTATTTTATTCAAGAAAGATTTGTTGATTTTCAGGAGAGCTGAAGAACTAGCAAGTTAAGTTCAGAGTTGGGTAAGTTACTTTTAAAAGTTACTTTTACAAATGTAAAAAAAAAACATTTGTAAAAGTAACTTGTTACCAAACTCTGGTTAAGTTAGAAGTTTAAGCGGTTATGTCACTTACTCTTGGATCTGTGAACACTTACTCCATAGACCAGGAGAAGGTGCTTGTGGGAAATCTGGCTCATCATGCTGGCAGCTTCAAAGAATGACTTCATAGTGAAAAAAGAGACACCTTTACACTTAGCATGGATGAAGATATACATTCTCTCCAATTTCCACAGGGTTTCTTCATGAAAATACAACTACTTAATATAGGCTATGGGATCTTGTGTTTCTGTTTGATGTAGAAATAAAGCTATGGCCATCTACTCTACAACCCAACTACATACCCAATAAACGCATTCAATATATCTAATAAAGTTTTACAATACTCCAAAAACATTGGGCATAACATGAGACAAATTAATATTAATTTCCCATAAATGTTCTAATAGGCTCTTTGCATTTGAGTCTGTATACCTGCTCAGTATTATAAGACCTCATGCACTCTTATTTGAGATATGTAGGACATTATTGCTACAGTAATGTCAGAGGTAGAGTAATGTATGATGTAGGACATTATCGCAACAATAAAGCCAGAGTAATGGTAACGTATGATGTGGGACATAATTGCTATAGTAATGCCAGATTTATATTAATGTATGATGTAAGAGGGTAATTCAATAGATTTTCATCATGTGGCTTAGAAACCTCAAAACACTATCAAATTGGTCATAGAACACAGCCAAATGTTGCAAATGCTTTCAAATTTAGAGAGAATGTTTTCATTCATATACATTTGAAACTTGGAAAATTCAATAGCTTTTTTGTTGAATCACTTAGAAACCTCAAATTGTCAAATTGTTCAGAGAGGACACCCACAGTCTTTGGACTTTCCCAAGAAAAGTTTTGGAATTTTCTAAGTCATTCAATAAAAAAGCTATTGAATATTAAAATGTTAAAATGTTTATTAAAAATCTAAACTTTTTGGAGAAATTGCAAAGGCTGTGCAACACATGGTGTCCTCTGTAAACAATTTGAAAGTGTTTTGAGGTTTCTAAGTCATTCAACAAAAACACTAATGAATTGTTCAATAAACTGCCCTCGCCTTAGTGGGCATTATATGAAATAAATTACTTTAAGACATGTAAATTATTGACGGTCCCTAACCATAAGCAGACAACTGTGTACTTCGTCTGATACACCACGCTATAGTGTGGCTGAGTCTGGGAAAACAGGACAGATCTTTTTCTCTTGCCTGTCCTCTAGAAGAAGGAATACATTTTTATGTTTTTAGAAACCAAATTCGAAACTGCCTACTAGTTTCAACTTTAACAATGCAGTGGCTGTTAATATTAATTGATGGATATGGACAATCTCGCATTTGAAACAGCGCATGCAGATGTCTACATTCACAAAGCACTGTTGGCTCGCCTTGTCAGTTGATTGCATCGCTGTGTTTGTCAGCTTGCAGAACACTCCGGACTGACAAAAAAACTCCCGTGGCTACAGCCCCAAAAGCCCAGGTCTAGTGACACCCCACTTCCGACCCAATAAAAATCGCACAAGATTTTTTTATTGATGCTCCAAAATTACAAGGAGTCGAGAGGAGACAGTCCAGGTGTCTTGGATATGGATTTTGCCTTTGAACTGTTTGCGTCATTTTTCGAGAGACAAACAATTGAAAAAGAATGGTTCCGGTACTGCATACTGAATCCTGAATATGGGATACCAGTTTTAATATAGACAAACAGGCAAGCAGTGGATTATATTGGACGACGGGTAAGTGTGCATTTAGTTTTCATGCTTATTGTGTTTCTACAACAATGTTAGTGTAACCTCTAGCCCAGTGTGAGCTGGCGTACATGGACGCATATATATTTCTTTTTAGTATTTGTAATATTCAATGCATGGCATGGTGTCTTGGTTTTGTCTTAAGATACATGTACTGTCTCTTTAAGTTGTGTGTGTGCACTGCTCCCCTGCTTGGCTAGAGCTATGATGGGTTTTAGCTCAGGTTAGCCTTGTACTTGTAGATCTAATTAGTGATTGCATGCAGCTGTGTCTAATTAGTCTTTCTATATAAGCTCTAGCCAAGCAAGGGTGTGGTGCTGGTCATTGATAATCTGTATGTTGTTATGTCAGTGTGGTTATGGCATCCAGGTGGGAAGTTCAGATATGTAAGTAGTGTATTGTTTATATGTAGCTGAAGTATATGTGTACGCTCTTTGTATTATTAGCCTAAGCATCCATGCTGCTTCAGAGCATAGAGTATAGTCATATTCAGAGCATAGAGTATAGTCATATTCAGAGCATAGAGTATAGTCATATTCAGAGCATAGAGTATAGTCATATTCAGAGCATAGAGTATAGTCATATTCATTGTGCCTCCTAAGTTTTAGTTGAGTATATGCGTACACTCTGTGACTGCCTGTGTTCCAAATAGCATAGTATACTTCTAAATACATACCCTTGTGCTACTCTCTCCCTTGACACCACTACTCTACCGTTTTACACCCCTGGATTACTTCATTAAAAAACCAACATTGCCAACTACAGTCTACCTGTCTTTGGTCTCCCTCTCTCTGCACCATCCGCACCGTGACAGTTAGTGAGTAAATCTACTGAAATGGCCACCATCTTGGTGCAGTGTGATGTGTAAGATGAGAAAACAGAGGTTAAGTCATGTATGTCATGATTGTAAAAAAAACTGTGGCTATCTGTACATCTTTGACAAGCACAAACGGCATCAATAAATTGTTGGGGAGGGTCATGTCTCTTTTCCCAATAATTTTGGGGGTCATAGAAAAATGTATTGCTGGCGAAGGGAGGGTCAGGTCTATTTTGACTAAACATCCCAAAACTCCTCTGGTAGCCCCTTAAATGAGAAAATGAAACAGTCCATGTCCCTTTCTTTAAAAAATAATTGCTATATCACATGAAGCATGGACCGTAGCATACCTAGGTTTTAGATATAAAATTGTGTATTTTGGTGTGTATTTTCAGAATGCAGTAAAAGGTTTACACAGACCTCCCAGCAAGATTTATGGGTTGCATCCAGCTCTTTCAGCAGAACATCAGTCTTGTGTTTTTCTCCATCACAAATGTCCACCTTGCTGCCTCTGTAGATGCGTGTGAAGGATCCTTGTCCTAAGCTTTCACACTGACAAAGGATAGAGCAGAGTGAGAAAAGCTTTTATTCATCAAGCTGTTTTACATTCATAACTTTGCCAGAACCTGTCGTATAGCAAAAGTAATTTAAACTTGCGCTGTTTTAAACTTACATGATACAACTGATATTTTTAAGTTTAATAGAAAAAAATCTGTAAATAAAAGTGAAGTTCCAGAATACATTTAATCTCACCCATTGCAAGTCCTCATACTTGATCATGTGGAATTGGATGTGACTGGGCTTGGTCCTCTGGAGCGTTGGGGATCCCTGAGACTCTACCGACCTGCTGCTGCGCACGATGAGGATGTTTGAGAGTTCTGGAGCAAGAAAGAAGGTACATAATTTGATGACTGATGTCACATTACTGTGTAATGCTGGTGTAATAAGTGTCAGGAATGGAGATGTGTACAAAACAATCAAATAAATACTAACATCTAATTACTGTAGACTTGACAATAGACTGGGTGTGATGTCTGGGTGAAGCGTAGCTGTGGTAATCATGCTGCATTCCATTTGGCTTGGAAGTGGGAGGTCGGAACTGGGAATGACGTCCCACCCGAGTTAAAACAAGTTTATCGCATTCCAGTTACCGAAGTGGGAAAACAAGATGGACACCCCACAAAAGCATTCGTTGTTCTTACCCTTTCAGAATATCAACAACTACAGAACAACTAGCCATGTTGGTCCGTTTTAGCAAAACCAGTTGATAAAAATGCATTTCTTTGTATTTTCATGCCTTCTGACACCGTAGCAACATGTCCAGAGACAGCAGTTGGACAGTATTGTGTACAACAATCTTTGTGAAAAACAAATAAAAACAATTACTAAAAATTAACAGTAACAACTACTTTCACTTATAGTTTATACAGGGTGCTGCCATCTTGGAAAAGGAACTTGGGGGTATTGACATTTCTCCAACTTCAGGACTAGGAAATCCCACTTGGGTGGGCATTCCAGTTGAAATTCCATCTAGGAACTCTGAATTTCTGACCTCGGAGTACAAATGGAATGCAGCATCAGGTGTTACTTGTGTTAGAGCAGGGTGGTTGACCACTACAGCTGCTAATTTTTTGTGGTGGTTAGGATACATTAAGTGTATCAGGAAGAGATTATTTAAGAGTGCCTAACCGATATTAGAGTGTCGGTCATTGTTTCCAGTGTTCCTGTGTTCATGTTTGTATGCTGCCAGTGGATGTATGCTGACTGTTTGGTATGTTGGTTTCATTAGTACTAAAGTGAAACTATTTATTCCAACTCTGCTCCTGTTTTCCTGTTGTCTACTTTTACCTTTGGGCCGAGGTGGACAGCATCTCTCCAGCTTGACAGGAACCTCAGCCAGGAGGAGCTTGTTTTGTTGGAAAAAATCTGTGAGCTCCCTCAAGCTGAGAAAGGACTTATGGACCCCCGAAAGTCTGAACTGTTCATTCTTTGTTATCAGACAGTCTTTATAATCCAGTCCAAGAGAAGTCTAAAAGTATATGAAAACGTATATATCTAGGTTACAGCAATTACTCATAGGTACTCATAATTGACTACAGTTCAAAATTGTTTACCCTTTACCTGAACACAGACGGTGAGAAAGACCTTGTCATAGTCTTTGGGGCTTCGTCGCAGCAGAAACCAGCCACCTTTGGCACCAGATTTTTTTAGCTTGTGAACTGCAAACTCAGAGCTGAGGAAAAAATATACAGTAGATTAAAATGTATACCCATAGACCAAGTGTATCTTTATGGGTTTCAAATATGTATAAGAGGACTTACGTGATTGGTCCATGGCAGTGGCTTTCAATGTCATCCAGCAAACTAGGAGGAGCAACATCTTGGCAGAAATAGTGACTTGAGTCTGTAGTCAACCTGAAGTAGCCATCCACAAGCGAAAGAAATGACAATGCTTCTTTCACTGTTTGAAACTCTACCTCCTGTCAAGAAGAAAAGTAAAAAGATGCACACTTTTTTTATTGGCAACACAAACCCCAAAATAGATTCCCAGATGCAATGTGGCATGCATTACAGAATTTCCCGATTGCTAAAACACTAAAAGTGAATGCCCAGACCAAAGCGTCCAAACCGTACCATTTGCATGCATGTTGTACACACAGGCACTAAACGAATAAACACATTTTCAGCATGGCACCGTAAACAATTCTGTAACAGATGGTGCAAAACACTACAAACAGTGGTGCATGTTACACACATTGGCAAATGATGAAACACTGTACAGTCAGCACGTCCATTCAATAATCAAAACACACACGACATTGGCAACACTCCCGCATGCAAATCCAGTAATGTATATGGAAGTACTTCAGAAGTGGTTTCCTGCCGGTTTCACTTAACTGGAAATTGAACACCAATCAGTCGCAAATGTAGCACTATAACTCAGGTATGTGCACCTGAGTGCCACAGTACCACACTAATGGCAGTCGAGTGTGTCCACATGGATATATACCAAGCAGACACCCTCTTCCATTGTTTGGAGGGACCCTTCCGTGATTGTCGTGCTGTCCGAATATGTCCCAACCCAATCCACAGTTGTTGTGTGACATTGTAGATGCTGTACCGCTGTGTTCAGGCTCACATGTTGGTGTATGCATGTTCTGTTACAGATCATCCTGGGCTTTGATGCATCAGCGCAGTTGTATGAGTCTATTCAAATACTGACAAAGCTGGGTTTAATCTGGCGATTGGGGCTGAAACATCTTTGGCCAAAGGGCCATCATAAACATCCCTGGGCAGCGTGGGGGCAACATCACCATGTGTGCCACCATTAGTGGTCAGGAGGTCCTCCATCACCATGCCACCCTGGGTCCCTACAACACTGCACATACACATTTCTGGATGCACTACATGCCGTGTTCACACAGGACCGACCAGGGCAGCCCGTGTTCATCTGGGATAATGTCAGTGTCCACCGCGCTGATCTGGTCCAGGACTGGTTTGCCAACCACAACCATTTCATGGTCCTGAACCTGCCCCCTTATTCCCCGTTCCTTAACCCGATTAAGCATGGTGGTGGAAGTTTATTGACCACCTACCACATGCACGCGTGCCGCTCCTGCGAGCAATGGAGGAGGGATGAGGAGACATCAAGGTGGGGTCAATCCACAAGTGGATACGCCATGCCCGGCAATATTTTCCCCGTTGCTGGCAAGGGAGAAAATTGCCTGTGATGTGGACGAGATGATGTGAGCCGACGTGATTCCTGACACGGCTTTGCTGTTGTAACGTTCCCCTTCTTGCTCCAGCCTGGAGCATACCGGAGTCTGGGACTTATGTGTCAGTGATGTCCATTGTCTGTTCTGTATGGTCCAGCATCAGTCTAGTCTTCTATGTCTCCCTCTTGTGGTTAGCAGTCGTCAGTTCCTCCCTTGTGTATAGCTCTCCTCCCTGATTAGTTTATACCTTTCAGCTGTGTGTCGTTTGTCTCTCCTTTACCCTCTGTATTTAAGGTTCTAGTCCTGTTTGGTTAGTTGCTGGGTCATTATTCCTGTAATGTATATGGAAGTACTTCAGAAGTGGTTTCCTGCCGGTTTCACGTCTAAATCTTGTTTTGAACGGTATCAGACATCTACTCTTGTATTAGTGAGTACCAAGTTTTGTGTATAGGCTTTTGGAGTATTTGAGTTTCTGTTACCTTATTTAGTATTTGCAGTACTGCCTGCCTTTGTTTAGTTCTTGAGAGTGCCTTCTTGCGTTTGTTGTGTTTTAGTTTACCAAATATAGGCGTTTCTTTCTGTTTTTCTACATAGAATTTTGGTTTTGTTTCATTTATACGTATATGCAGAGGTATTAATAAAACCCCTTTATATTTAATCACGTTTGGTTATTTGACACTTCTGAGAGACATTGTTACAGCTGTCATTGTACCTGTGTACGTGTGGTTCGGTATCGTCACCACCTGCAATAGCAACAGCTACATAAGGTGTCCGTTGCTTGTAATGAAAGTTGTTGTTCTGCACCTGTACAATGTATCACTGATGCTTGGTTGCGGGAATAAAAACTTAAACTACAAACAACAGCAGTGTTTTGAATACAGTTCACCAGTGTGTTGTCTGCTTTGACTGTTTATTGTGCATGTGCATGTGTGTTTCCTATCAATCTGAAGAGGGCCTTTTGAAGTCAGAGTGTTACGTTTTGATTGCAGAATGTCTTTTTGTCATGGCAGTTAGATGTTAATCTCCAAGTGTTGTGTCAAGAATTCTTGTGTGTTGAGTTTTACACAATGAGCCGAATTTAGCATTTTGTGTTTAGCAATCGGAAAAAAATATAATTGAGGATGTACTGTGTTTTCAACTGACCAGGCATCTGTCATCTTGCCGGGTGACAGTCACAACTCTGCTGTCCTGGGGAATTGCCTCATGGCACGCCCTCTTGATGCTGATATCGATGATTTCTGGGAAGTCACAGAAAGTCTGCCATTCCTGAGAAAGACCAGAATATATGTGTTGTGGTCAGTCAATGTACTGAAGATGCAATACACAGCAGCGGTTTTTAAAATGTTTCATGCTACAGACTCAAATAATGTTGATGATTCTATGCCCAGAATATCTTTACCCTTTTAATGTATATGTAGATACAGCTCTGGAAAAAATTAAGTGACCAATGCCAATTTATCTTGAACCAATCTAATTGAAAACCTCTGGAATGTGATCAAGAGGAAGATGGATGGTCAAAAGCCAACAAACAAAGATGAGCTGCTTTAATTGTCTGCGCCAGTAGTGGCAAAAAGTCACCCAACATCAATGTGAAAAAGTGGTGGAGAGCATAAGACACATAAAAGCCTATTATTTTTATTCCAAAAAAATATTGCTTTCTTAACTGTTCCTAAGTTAACACAAGTATTTTTTTTAATGAATATGAACTTATTTTCTTTGCATTATTTGTTTTCCCTGCTGTAACTTGAAACAGATGCAGAGTTGAAGTATTTACTAGACTGTTACTGAGGCACAAACACTACAAATTCAGCATTTTGAGAACAGGAAATTGTGAACAGGTAGTACATAGTAACAGCGACATAAAGATAATGACCGACACTGAAGACCAGGATGTGGAGGCGTACGTATAGTTGTGTAAATAAGGTTAATGATCAACAGGTGCATGAGACTAATGTATTGATGTGATGGTGAAAGTCCATATAAGGTCATACTGTGGGTCCCAAATTGGCATAGCGCTGACAGGTAATTGGGATAGAGACGTTGGATTATCTACCGTGCCATGTCATACTCCAGCAACCCCCTATGTGCAGATCAGTACAGTTTGCGAGTGTAATCATCCACTACATAAACTGACTAAAGCAGTAGGAGCTTGCTCCCTCAGCGCGACGTGGACGTCCAGTAGAGTCACGTGGATGCCGTCGCTAGAGGGAGCTTCGGAGTGGATGTACAGCACGATGAATGCTTGGGCGACGTGGACGTCCAGTGCTAGACCTGGACGTCCAGTGTAGAAGACGTGGACGTCCAGTAGAGTCAGGTGGATGCCGTCGCCAGAGGGAGCTTCGGAGTGGATGTACAGCACGATGGATCCTTGGGCGACGTGGACGTCCAGTGCTAGACCTGGACGTCCAGTGTAGAAGACGTGGACGTCCAGTAGAGTCAGGTGGAT
>JACXGM010030008.1:0-13480 GCA_016801145.1 Umbra pygmaea
TTGCTGGTTTAGACCTGCTTTTATGAGGCGGTAAATTCCCCCCGCAGAATCGAGGCGCGCTCTTACTGGCAGTCTTTGTAAATACCACGGAATATATAATTAGGCGCAGTTTACCATATCCTCCCACCTTTTTGCGTGGAACTCCCACTTTCCCCATGACCCTCCCACGAACGCATATTAAAAGCGCAACTTGTCTGTGCTCGCTAATGTGGCAGGCAATCTGCGATTTTACCCAAGTGCGCCTGGTTTGTAAATAGCACGCATCGGTTACGTCCGTCTTTGCGACCAATTAGCGCCTGGAAACAGTCGCAAACAGCTTGATAAATCTAGCCCTTAATTGTAGATTTTGTTAATTGATCTGGGGAAATGCTTTGATTTTGGGATCGTAAAATTGGCGAAACATGGTAGAAAATGTGATGTACTGGTTCATCCTATTTTGTGAGCTATTAAAAAGTAAAGTATTAGTCTATTTGAAATTGTTGATTTCATAATGCATTATTTAAACTATGTCCACTTAATTCTAAATCACTTTGATTCAAGATAATCTCACCGGAGTAACTGTAGAAAGATGCTGTCAACCCGGATATGTCTGGTAATCTGTAGAAAAATAAGAGAAAAAATATGATATTGAACCATTTCAACTGTGCCTCATAGTCCTTTTACATAACATTGAATACAATATTATAATATATTTTTCTAAACCAGCACACGGCTTCCCCCTATATCATGACACGTAAAGCCTAAAGGCTTCAGATGTGCAAGTTGACTCAGCCAATTGTAATGCCAGCTTTAATTCTGCATCACCTACACTTACTTAAGGTCGTCTCCATCCAGCAGATTTCTGTAGGTCAAGATCTCTGCGTCCAGAGCCAGCTTGACATCCAGGAGCTCCTGGTAGGCCAGGATTTGCTTGTGGAGCTCAGATTTAGCCACCTCAATGGCTGAGGTCAAGCTGGAGATCTGAGCGTGGTACCCAGCCACACCACTGCTGGACTGGGCCTGTGCCTCCGACAAGCTCTGCTCCAGGGACATGTTCTGGAAAGTGAGCATTTCATAGGTTGCTGGATAGTTATGATCTTTATTTACCTGGCCATTTTGGTCTTAATTAGGAACTTCACAAAATGTTTACTTTGTACTTTTTGCAACTGTGTGTGTTCACTTCAATGGGTTAGTTTGTACAAAACAAACTGAAACTAAAACTGTCTGGGCGCAACTAAATAATAAAATTTACTGAATTACAAATTGGTTCAAATTTAGTTTTGAAAACACTGATAGTCAAATTCAGAAATTGTTTTTATTGTATTCAACCCCCATACTTTGGAATTTACCCAGATGAACAGTTCTACCTGAGAACCCTTCAAGCTGCTGTTAAATATTTTCTGAATCATAAAGACCAAAGAGCATTCTACAGACGTTGCAGGTAAAGCAATAAAAATTGCATAAATTAGAATAAATACTATAAAAAATAATATCCAAAAGTTTGGATGTCCCAGTGGGCACATTTGGATTGATAATCTCACGGTGAGAACTGCATCACACCAGTCAGCCACAAAACAAGATTTAACATTATGACATTTTAAAGGACACTTATTCAGTAAGTACATGGACAACACTTAGGGTAAAGTGCCTTGCTCAAGGACACAACGACATGTGGCAGAGTCGGGAATGGACCCGGCAACCTTTTGACTACAAGTCTGACTCCCTAACCACTGAGAAATCTGAGCCCATACCATGCCAATAGTTCTGCACAAAACTGGCCTATTTTGAAAGAAAGAAGTTGTGACCTAAAGTACCAACGGAACACATGAGGGTGACTCAGCTGCAATGTAGGAAAACATTTTGTGGTCAGATCAGACCAAGATAGAGCTTGAAAAGCTCTGTGTGCAAAGCTGGTGTGTCGTTATAAAATCACCTAAAGCTTTCAGCAAAAGGTAACTTCACTAAATAATTAAATGGCTTCAATATTTAAGCAGGCAACATATTTCAGGTATTTCTTATAAGAATTTCGTAGCATAAAAAAAATTCACCTTACAGTAATTGTGTGATTAGTAAATGAATAATTTGAGTGTAAGCATTTTAAAATAGAATATTAAAAATAACCAAAACATACTTCGAGTGAAACAAATCGTCATCCTTGAGATGTTTTTAAAACCTGATTGGAGTCCACCTGTGGTAAATTCAGTTGATTGGACATGATTTGGAAAGGCACACACCTGTCTAAATAAGGTCCCACAGTTAACAGTGCATGTCAGAGCACAAACCAAGCCATGAAGTCCAAGGAATTGTCTGTAGACCTGAGACAGGATTGTATCAAGGCACAGATCTGGGGAAGGGTACAGAAAAATATCTGCAGCATTGAAGGTCCCAATGAGGACAGTGGCCTCCATCATCCGTAAATGGATGAAGTTTGGAACCGGCAGAACTCTTCCTAGAGCAGGCCATATGGCCAAACTGAGCGATTTGGGGAGAAGGGCCTTAGTTAGGGAGGTGACCAAGAACCTGATGGTCACTCTAAGAGAGCCCCAGGGTTTCCCTGAGGAGAGAAGAACTTTCCAGATGAACAAACATCTCTGCAGCACTCCACCAATCAGGCCTGTATGGTACAGTGGCCAGACGGAAGCCACTCCACGGTTAAAGGCACAGATTAGCTTTAGGGGGGGACAATAGTTTATGGCTTAAAATAATTATTCCACCCTGCATTGTGAATGTTTAAATTATGTAATCAATATAGAAAAGAAAAATACAATGGTGTGTGTTTTATTAGTTTAAGCAGACTCTGTTTATTGTTGTGACTTGAATATTAAATTGTATGACTAATTTAGGCAGAAATCCAGGTAATTCCAAAGTGATCACAGATTTTGCATGCCACTAAATTGAAGGGTATAACAAAAGATTAAGTGTAGAAGTTGCTGCTTGCATAATGATGATACTCTTATAATCCATATCTGACATAACTGTCTTGGACTATGTGTTCTTCCGTCGAAAGATGGGCAGGCTGTTTTTCTGTGAAGGAATGCAGTTTTGATTTCTGTTTATTTACTATCAGTAATGTGTGTTTTAACCAGCAACTTGTCAACAAATAATGATTTGTTAATTTTTTTATTTAACCAGGTAAGCATATTTGCTCATTTGAAACGGCAACCTGGCCAAGGTAAAAGCGTCATGGTGATGCTTTTAGAGTAGGTGGCATAACGACTAAGGCTGTGGGAAAGGGAGTGTGCAAAACATACAAAGACAGCTGTGCGGGTGAGAGTGTGCTTAAGGTATTAATGGCCAAAGAGAGCAGGTGGAGTCAACATGTACATTGGTCTGACAGTAGATTTGATAGTAATGCTTTAAAGGTAATTAGACGGACAGAGTGTGATTGGTTTAAGAGCATACGTTTAGTTTTACTGGAGATTAAAAGTAATTGGAGGCCACAAACCTCTGTTCGAGGTTTTTTAAAACCAATGTTGGGCCAGACGTATAGAGAATGGTGTCGTCTGCATAGAGGTGGATCAGAGAGTCACTTGCAGCAAGAGCAACATCATTGATATATACAGAAAATAGAGTTGTCCCTAGAATTGAACCCTGAGGCACCCCCATAGACAGCCATAGGTCTGGACAGAAGGCCCTCCGACTTAACACACTGAAATCTGAGAAATAATTTGTGAACCAGGCAAGGCAGTCCTTTGAAAAACCCTGGCTTTTTAATCTGCCAAAAAGGATGTTGTGACTGAAAGAGTCGAAGGCCTTGGGCAGGTCAATGAAGACTGCTGCACAGTAGTGTCTTTGGTTAATAGCAATTATGATGTTGTTTAGGACTTTGAGTGTGGCTGAGGTGCACCCACGACTGGCTCGGAAACCAGATTGCATGTCAGAGAGGCTGTGGTGAGATTCGAAATGGTTGATAATCTGACTATTGACAAGGCTTTCAAAGACCTTCGAGAGGCGGGGCAGGATGGAGATTGGTCTGTAGCAGTTTGGGTCTAAAGTGTCCCCCCGTTTGAATAGGGGGATTACTGCAGCAGCTTTCCAATCTTTAAGGATCTCAGATGAATCAAAAGAGAGGTTGAAAAGACTGGAGATTGGAGGAGCAATAATTATCGCAGACAGTTTTAGAAAGGAAGGGTCCAGATAGTCTAGTCCAGTAGATTTAAAGGGTTAGAGAATTTTCAGCTAACTCACAACATCGGCTGTCTGGATATGGGCAAAGGAGCAACGTGGGGGGCTTTGGCAAGATGCTGCGGAGGGTGAAGGGCTGTTAATTAGGGTGGGGTTTGCCAGATGGAAAGCATGACCTGTCGTATCAAAACGCATATTGAAGTTCTCAACTATGGAGGACTTGTCAGTGGTGACAGGATTATCTAGCCATAGAGCCTTGGGCAGGTGGGCGGAGGTGTTCTTATTCCCCATGGACTTTACTGTGTCCGAGAACTTTTTAGAATTAGTGATGCAGGAAGTGACTACCAATGTATGTGAAAGAAAGAAGTCGTTCAATTTGTGATATTTAAGATATACGAGTGACTTATGTAATGCTTGGAATTCAGACTGTTAGTGGGCCATGACTTGATTCATATAAGCTGCAATGTAACACATTTGTATGCAGTACTGTATGTTAACATATTTCACAGTATCACAAATGTCATTTATATATGCTTTAAATGATAAAATGTAAAAAAATCTGTTTGTTTTTTTCAAGAATGAGCAGTCATTTTTTACAGGAAAAAACATTGACTACAACTGAATTAGTACACTTCCTGTAAGAATAAAGTGATACATTTAGAGCTGTGACATCTGTAGTAGAGGGGACTTTCCTGATAAAGATTCAAACACTTGCCTTGTCTTGTACAAAATACTTCCTGTTGAGATTTATCGTAAAGCCTAATACCCGTATACTGGAAGTAATGTATTGAAGAGGCTGGTACAATTTTGTAGACATTTTCTCTAACCTGACCGAACATGGGAATATTACTATTGCTTAATTAGCTGATGCACATTTTGCAAAAAATCACATTTTGCAAAAGAACTTGCTAATTTGTTTTTACTATAGTGTCTACATTATTATCTTCCCCATGAATCTCTACGTAAATGAAAAGTGTGAGTATCGGTTCTCAGTTAGTTGGTACTGTAGCTCATTGCACTTACAACTCCAAAGTTGTGAGTTAGAAACAGAAGAGCATATTCACTGACTACTGTAATTCACTCCGGAAATCTTTTTTTTTTTAACTATTAAAATATAAACTGTCAATTGGATGTCAAGGGATGAACTGGTGTAAAACACTACGCATCACTACCACTCCCAAATCTAATTTACTCAGCCGTAAAATGGTTACAGGTTGAGAACTTCTTCAAATTAGTATATTGTCAGATCTTAAAGATGCAGTGTGATTTTTTAACACTGGTTATTGAAGCAGTGCACTCGAGGCAAAATGGGTCCCCAAGAATTATTTCCATGTCATGCTTGTGCCAATTTGTGCCCCGTTTCATCAAATGCTCTTATTTTTACCCAAACTGAATTCCATAAATCACTGAGCATTGAATGTGCTTGCACTTATATACACAGATCAGCCATAACATTATCACCACCTGCCTAATATTGTGTAGGTCCAAAACAAAACAGCAGCCCCATACACAACAAACTGAAATGCACTGTATTCTGACACCTTTCTATCAGAACCAGCATTAACATTTTCAGCAATTTGAGCTACAGTAGCTCTTCTGTTGGATCGGACCACACGGGCCAGCCTTCACTCCCCACATGCATCAATGAGCCTTGGCCGCCCATGACCCTGTTGCCGGTTCACCTTTTCCTTCCTTGAATCACTTTTGACAGGTACTGACCACTGCAGACCGGGAACACCCCACAAGAGTGGCAGTTTTGGACTCTTAATGCTGGTTTTGATGAAAAGGTGTCAGAACACACAATGCATCACAGTTTGTTGCAAATGAGGCTGGAACTACTGTAGACAGTATATTAGGCATAGTGTTATAGCTGAGTGTATTTTGCAAATATAAACAATATATTACACATCCAGTCTAAAATGGTAGGTTTAAAAAAATGTTATATTCAAAGGTCACAGGCTGCATCTTTATGTTGTGATCTCTATGTAGGCCTGTAGTAAATGTGAAGTAGAAACTCACTGCAGTTGCCAGGCCTTGGAACTCCAGGTTTAGAGACTGCAGCTCTTTTCTTGCTGCTGAGATCTCCATCTTGGCTTCAGAGACTGCCTCTGAACTCATGGCAGTGGCAGTCTGTATCTCCTCCATCTGGAAAAAGAAAATGCACATTTTCACACATATAGTTTACACAGTTATGTTTTTCTCTATTTACTTGGAAGGTAGAACAAATAATTGCAATTTGAAATGAAAATGTTATTCTTCAGAAATGTTAGTTGCCCAAAAACTTGAATTAACAATAGTTGCTCACAGAAAATTGACAATTAATTATTAATACACTATGGACAATTCACCAGAACCTAACCATTAAACAGCACCATGGTTCCCATGGACTGACTCGTTCTTCTAAGTATATTGGTATCAAATATACTACGTCAAAGCTCTGCCCTAAGCCATTACTGCTAGCCGTGGTATATTGGTATAAAATATACTACGTCAAAGCTCTGCGCTTAGTCATTACTGCTAGCCGTGGTATATTGGTATCAAATATACTACGTCAAAGCTCTGCCCTTAGCCATTACTCCTAGCCGTGGTATATTGGTATCAAATATACTATGTCAAAACTTTGCGCTTAGCCATTACTGCTAGCCGTGGTATATTGGCCATGTACGACAAAAAACCCATACCTCCCTTATTAAGTTAACAACTTAATTAGATTAAGAACAAAACAAACAACCTTACTCGAGGTATATGGTTTTTTATAACTTGCCAAAGTTGTGAGTAAAAAAAATATAACAAAGAACCTACTAATGTAAGTCACTCTGAAAGATGAAGTTTGATGACTAAAAGCAGTAATAAGTAAAGTTGAAGACTTCCGCCAAGTCAAATCCTTAATGCTAACTGTATCACAGTGCCGTGGTATATGAGACCTTATACAACGAGTATGACACATACATTTTGACCATTCTATTGTATGCAATGGTACCCAGTTTATAAAAGCAATAAGGCATATCAGGATATTGTGGTATATGGTAAATATACAAAGAACAACTGAATTAGCAAAGAACTGCATGGTGTCCTGCCTACGAACAGGTCTTATCTGTGATATATTTGCCATAGAGCACACCCTTTTATGACTTGTTATATATTCCATGATTTTCGGCCAATGAGTAGTGGTCCACCAGTTAGTTTATAATCAGAATTATTTATACACCTATAGTACCCTATAATCAATTAATAGTGCAATCTAAGTACAGTCATCCTTCACGACACAATAAAACTGATTTGGAATGTATTGGCTCATTGACTCATGCATTGAGATTATTTACATAATCAAGAGCACTAATAAGATAAACTATCATAGTGTTTCATCATCGCTGATTACTTTTCTTCTCTCAAGAATCAAGCACCATTGCAAAGACCAAAAATGTTGGGCATTGCTTTCTTTCTATTCAAAGTGCAAATTTTAATTATTACTGCATCATATACCTTGCACTAATTGCCAGTGTTTAAAAAAAAAGTGGTGGTTATTACACACACATGTCACAGGGTTTGCATCACCTAATGGAAAGATGTAAAAACAAAGACACGATAAGAAGTCAACAAGCCCATCTCACTACCCACTGAACTTGTCCCCCATTGGAAAGAACCGCTTGTGGGTTATCTAGGTCAATTATCTAGGTCGTAATCTTACAGTTACACAAATATTAGGTCAGTTGAGAAAATGTCTTGATGTCAATGATTATTTCCATGGCATTGTGTAGACCTTAGCTGCAGAGATTTTCAGTGTAGACCTGTAGACATCTTTCAGTGTCTTGAGGCGAAGAAGTTACCGGTAAGTAAAGTGCTGAACTATGTTACGCTGATCACAGCAAAGCTGAAGACACATTAGCAATAGCTGCTTTTACCTTCAGTCTGTAGTAAGCATCGGCTTCCTCTCTGTGCTGCTGTACGGATTTCTGGTACTCCGACCTGAGCTTGTTAAGAGCGCTGGAGATGTCAAAGGACTTGCCCGTGTCCACCTCGATCATGGAGACAGATGTGTCCAAGGACGTGGTACCCAGCTTAGACTGCAGGCTGGACAACTCCTGCATGGGTGGACCATGGACAATGACTTACGGGTTCAGGTAAACAGAGTATTAACAACGAACATAGAGACAATCCTAACCTTAACCCCAGACCCCAAGGCTAAAACACTCATACATTGCTAATGTAAAAGATGGAATTGTTTGTACCTCCTCCTGCATCTTGGTAACATAGTCCAACTCACTCTTCAAGCTTGCATACTTGGCCTCCAAATCAATACGCAATTCAGATGCCATATCTATGTCCTGGAAAGATTTAACAGAAAATGTTCAACCAAATTAGAGGCCAGGGACACCACAAAAAACTGTGGGGGAGTTGGGACATGCAGATTTACTTTACAGTATACACAACATTTCCACCATTGTCTTTCTCTCTTTACCTTCTTCATCTCTGAAATGTCTGAGTCCAACTGAAACTTCACGCCTTGCTCAAAGTCAAACCTAGTAAAGGAATGTAAACAACATTTTTACAGTATGTACCACAAGCTTTAGTTTAATACAAAGATTCTGGGTAAATTCGTTTGGCGCTTTCTTTTTGTTTTTCTGTTCATAATTTTTTTCTCTTCTTATATTTTCAATCACTTACAGAAGAAAGTTGGGGGCACCTATATTCTGTTCTATGTAGCAGTGATTTTGTTTTTCTGGTGTTTTGTGTCCAAAACAAATGTGTGAAACATAAAGTGCCTGTAGAGGAGCAAAATTTCAACTAAGAACTAAGAACAAAAAAGGCAAGGCAAGGCAACATTTCAATAAAATGTTGAATATTAATGAAGAATCAATGTTCACTTTTCAGATTACATTGTCATAAACCAATGATATAATTAACTGCTTCTCTAACTTTCAATGATATGTTTATCTGAAAACAGATGGACTAATTAACAATATTCGTGGTTAGATATATCTCAGTAAACACTGTTATTCTACTCTACATGTTGGCTGCTAACATGGTCATCTACAAATAAAAGGAGTAAAGCTGACATATTTACATATATAAAACATGTTTGTTGTATTCAGAGCAACTTAGTGAAGTGATTTCATAACTCTATGGGTTTTACACCCACAATGTCAATCTCAACAAAATGAGTCATAGGGGACCCTCAAACACACTGGAGACATTTTACATTTTAGTCATTTAGCGAAGCGACTTACAGTGAACACAGGGACATCCCCCTGGAGCAATATAGGGTAAATGAGCCTTTCTCATTTGGCACAGTAGGGAATTGAACCGGCAACCTTCTGACTACAAGTCTGACTCCCTAACCCCTAAGCCATTTGACGCCCCATACTTACTTGGCCTTGATTTCGTGAGCCGTGCCGCGAACGTTGTCCAGCTCGATCTCCAGTTTGACCGTATCCAGGGTGAGGGTCTCCAGGGCACTGCGGTACTCATCAACCTGGGACTCGTACTCTGCTGTGGTGGTGCCGGAGGACTCGGGGGAGCCCATGTCCGCGCCCCCCGTCAACTGGGACAGCCTGGCCTCCAGGGCGGCGTTCTCCTGCTGGAGCGCCTTCACTTTGCCCATGTAGGCGGAGAAGCGCTCATTGAGGCTGGACAGCATGTGTTTCTCTGCCTGGCGGGAGCGCATGGGAGCCAACGCCGGCCCCACGGAGGAGCCCAGTGCCAGGGCCGACCCGGCGCCAATCCCCCCTACTGCCATGGTGCGCCCCATAGCGAAGGCAGAACTGGACATCAGAGCCCCGCTGCTGTCGCCCCCGAAACCGCCACCTAAGCTAAGCCCGACCCCTCCTCCCCCACCCAACCCCAGCCCAGACCCCAAACCATGTGCCCCTCCAAACCCCAGCCCCAGGCCTCCACTACCACCGCCGCCAAAGCTGCCGCTGCCAAAGCCCAACCTGGAGCCCCCGCCCAGGCCACCACCAGCCATCATCCTGGAAGACCAATTCATGGACACAGGCATGATTTTAAGTTGAGGTTGTGGACAGCTGATATGAGAGAGAGAGAGTTGTTTGGAGAACGGTCTCTGAAGCGATCACATCTGTGTTTATATACTGTGGGACCGGACCTAGTGACGGTGGGGGATTGCCGGACTACGAAGAGGCTTGTGTGCCACACCCTGACATCCCAAGGGCTTAGGAATGTTTTTAATATCAGGACATCCACCTGCTTGAACTCACTGATCCAATGAACTCCCGTTTAGATAACAGGCTGTCTTTAAAATTGATGAGCCTCCGAGACCTGCTTGTCAGCTTGACAGAATATGGAGAGGAAAAGGTGTACAAAACTCTTTTAGTAGAAGTCCTCTCACTTTACCTGAATAACTCACAAACCCCCCTTTAAAATAGATTATGTCTGTATTTATCATCAAGTTTTTGTTCTCTAGTTTTGGTTAGCACTCATCTAAATTAAAATAATTTCTGTGCTTTCATGCCCTAATTTGAATTCAGCCCCTAGAGATTGGTATATACCTAACAGGCTATTGTCAAAATTTAGTTAATATAGCGCTGTTATAAAATTGTTAAATGCAGATAATTCAAATATGCTTTTTACAACAGCCCACTCCCCACCATGCAATACATCCAATTATGACAGCTCATACTTGATGCTCATAATGTCAGGTAGATGTAGAAGATACTGCCTGGTATTGTAAGCCTCTGGGTTGCGTCTATAGGAGCTTAGTCTCCGGTAAGAAAGAGGATATACAGGGCATATGTCTCTACTAGTCAGCTAGAGCATACCTGCACACCATGTGAAAACATGTATGCAGAATAAATCTTACATTATCCCCCAAATCTCTGCCCAGTTCTCCATTAGCTTATCAATCATTTTTCAAAAATTGTCCCTCTGGCAAATAATTTTACTGTCATTTTGAAAGGTTGAAAGCCACATCACCAGCCAGCCTCCATGTGATTTTAATAAAAATATCTGCAGAATATTTGAGTTGTCATTACTGACTTTTAAATGAATTTTCATGATTGGATCTGTTGAGACCTTGCCATTATTAAATGTTTTGCTGGTTATACTACATATCCTTCAAAGATACGTTTAATTAGTCTTTACAGGTTTTACATTTTTCTGTACTGCGATCCACTACAGGACCATTAGGAGAAACTGCTGTCTGACAAAATGACAAAAAATTTAAAAAGAAAAGGCAATATCAAGTGAATAATTATTTTTTAGGTGGTTTAACTTTCTAACTCTTATTTCAGCCAATAGAAGTTAAGTAATGCTTCTCTTGTTATGTCATTTTACTGATTTAAATATGATAGATCTGACATCCTGGCAACAAAACAAAACGCTTAGTTTTTTTCTCTATTGTCATTTCAGCTTACCCTAAGTTGCCGCAGGGGAATGTCCCTGTACTTACTGTAAGTTTCTCAAGGTAAGAGCATCTGTTTAATTACTAAAATGTAAAATGTAAATTTAATCAGTTGCGGCACAGCAAAATGTATGGCCCTTCACGGAAGCATGTTAATACCACTTTAGTCAGTTTTGTTATGTCTGATAACTTTAGAACTACAAACTAAAGGTATTTCTGGAACTTCTCTAATGTGCCTTCACCCCATGCAATGCCCCAATCAAGGAGTTCACATGCATCTCCGTGGAACCACCAAAACTGTTCACATTTTTGTTTTAAACTAGCACACCTGATTCACAACCTTTGGTTAATGTAATCTGGCATTTTAGGCTTGTGAAACGCCAGTGGAGAGGTCTGGGAAAATGTACCCTAATCTATGAAACGCACACAACAATCTTGCATAATTTGGTGAGCTGTGAAATTAACCTTTTTGTTCAAATGTGTTATTGAAGGAGGAAAGACAGTAGGAAAAATGCTCCAGAATGGAAAGTCTGAACCAAACAATGCATGTAACTATTTGGAAAAACAAATGATTTCTTTACTAAAATAAAATAAAAAGACTCCGTTACTCTTTTTAAAATGCAGAGCTCCAGGGTGATTTCTTCTCTTGGTCCAGACAAGTTAGAATAGTGATGGAAATATGAAATCTTTAGGGAATGTTAAAGTAGGGCTCTAAATAACTCCTGATCTGCTCGAGCATGTCTGTCTCATATAACAATGTATGCTATACTGTATGTTTATGAAAGAGTGAATGATACTGGAATGATACTGGAATGATACTGGAGCAAATCTACAATAATTCCTTTCGTAACCATATTATACTACAGTCATTTCTTCGTTAAAAGGATGAGGAAATCCATACTGAAGTTTCAGATCGACAGTGGCTAACTGGACAAGTGAACTTGATACTGTATTTGCCCATACCCAGTGCCTAGTTCCCACTCTCCCAGTGCATAGTTCCCACTCTCCCAGTGCCTAGTTCCCACTCTCCCAGTGCCTAGTTCCCACTCTCCCAGTGCATAGTTCCCACTCTCCCAGTGCCTAGTTCCCACTCTCCCAGTGCCTAGTTCCCACTCTCCCAGTGCCTAGTTCCCACTCTCCCAGTGCCTAGTTCCCACTCTCCCAGTGCCTAGTTCCCACTCTCCCAGTGCCTGTACTCGATGTCTGCCAGTGCATCCCTGTACACAAGGCCGAGTCCCGGTTTCATGAAGTCAGGCAGATGCAAAGTCCAACAGACCTTTAATAAAATTAGATGAAAGAACCAAGCTCTGTTGCAAAGTTCTTGCACTAAACTCAGCCACTTTACAAAGCGGTACAAAAGCGCACAGTATAAACTGTGAAAATGCAAAACCATGTGCACCTTCAATATTACAGTACAGTACATCTCAGAAGTTCTCCCAAATTATGTTCTCAGGAAACTATTTGAAAAACATGAATTACGTTGTATGCCGACATATTTAGGGTGTTTTTACATTTCAGCATACACTCACCTAAAGGATTATCAGGAACACCATACTAATACTGTGTTTGACCCCCTTTCGCCTTCAGAACTGCCTTAATTCTACGTGGAATTGATTCAACAAGGTGCTGAAAGCATTCTTTAGAAATGTTGGCCCATATTGATAGGATAGCATATTGCAGTTGATGGAGATTTGTGGGATGCACATCCAGGGCACGAAGCTCCCGTTCCACCACATCTCAAAGATGCTCTATTGGGTTGAGATCTGGTGACTGTGGGGGCCATTTTACTACAATGAACTCATTGTCATGTTCAAGACACCAATTTGAAATGATTCAAGCTTTGTGACATGGTGCATTATCCTGCTGGAAGTAGCCGTCAGAGGATGGGTACATGGTGGCCATAAAGGGATGGACATGGTCAGAAACAATGCTCAGGTAGGCCGTGGCATTTAAACAATGCCCAATTGGCACTAAGGGGCCTAAAGTGTGCCAAGAAAACATCCCCCAAACCATTACACC
>JACXGM010030009.1:0-13446 GCA_016801145.1 Umbra pygmaea
CTAATATTTTGAATGGAATTGTGTTGTACATACTATGTAATTACAGCATTTGAATTATGTTTAAAATTTGTTTTACAAAATACTTCACTAATCAGATGAAATTTTGTGCAACTTTTCACCTGTTCTCAATGACACACATAAAACCTTTTAAGCAAATGTTATGAAATATGTTAACCAAATAATACAATAATAGACAATGCAGCCTAACAGAATAATAGAGTATAGCATATTATAACTGAAGAAATCTTTTCATATATTCATATCATAATGTGGCCATATGTTAAGCTAAGTAAATATTTCAAGTAATAACATAGCTCATATGGTCTGCGTCACGTTTTAATGTAGTCAAAGTTAATGATGGAAATAACTTAGGTCAACAAAGGTTTACCTTATGAAGACTTAACTAATTTGCTTTTTGTGTACTGGAAACATTTACCTCAGTGCTGTTATAGAAAACAATATGAGATGGAATTAAGCAGGAGAACAAAGATTTATTAAATGATACCTTGAGTCAAAAGATCCAATTCTTTTAAATGATAGCATTGACTTGGAATGTCGGTTCAATCTAAAAACCGAACAATTTCATTTGAAGGGGGGGCGTGGCGCGTAATGCGCAATACAGAGGCTATTTGGAAGTTTTTCTTTTTGCCAAAAACAAGAAAAGATATTAGGATAGGTGGATAGGTTAATACCCTTAATGTTGAAATCTTTTTGCCTAATGTTCTAATATTTCTTTAGACCCCTGTCAGTCACAAGCCCTTAGAATTGTCCTAACATTTCTCACCCATATGGCGCCCCTGCGCATGACCACTGTAACATAGCTGTCCTACAAAGCAGCAACTTAGCCCAGTAGGCCATGTGAAGTTATCCATGAAGCTCTAAATAAGATATATAGTTAGAACTAACAAAGCATGACAAAATCACAAGAGAACTACAACCTGAAATGAGTCAACCAAAAAATAGGATATTGGAATTCCAACTTGCCCAATAACAGAG
Organism: Umbra pygmaea; assembly: GCA_016801145.1. Classification (NCBI taxonomy): domain Eukaryota; kingdom Metazoa; phylum Chordata; class Actinopteri; order Esociformes; family Umbridae; genus Umbra; species Umbra pygmaea. The sequence goes on from JACXGM010030009.1 coordinate 997, forward strand.
TGCCCACAGTGATTCAAAACAAAGGAAAAACTCCACAATGACCATTTAGACTCAGTAAGCATATTTAAAAACAGACCAAACACTGTCACCTCCTGTATCTGTGAGACAAATATTGCAATATGTATCACAGCTGAAAGATTTTCTGAACCATTGTCATGACAAGAGAGCTACCAGTGGTAGAAAATAAACATTTTCAACATAACCAAAAATAATCTATTTTTCTCATTTTCCTTGTGATTCATACTAATTTCAACCACGTCCACAGCTAATAATATAGCATTTAAGAGAGAAAAGTGAGAGAAGTTTGGTAGACTGCTAGGACCTTGGCATTGAGAGGGAGTCTCATGGTTTGAGCTACACCGCATTAGCAAACGCAGCAATTCTCCACCCCACACACACACCCACACACAACCAAAAAGCCAAACACATGCATATACACTGCCACTGCTCTTCCTCACTGACTTTGTTATGACCCATGCAGCCCGGATTGTCCCACTAACCGCAGGGAGTGTCTGAAGCCAGACAGCCAGACCACAGGTTGGATGAAAGATCTCACAAAGACTACTGGAATAGAGAGCTATGGAGCTGATTGCCTGTGCTCAAACTAACATGGTTTGTGTGTCTATTTGTGATTAGGAGTGTGTGAGTGTGTCACTTCCCATACAGCTCTGGAAATAATTAAGAGACCACTGCAAAATCATCAGTGTCTCTGGGTTTACTATTGTAGGTACTGTATGTGTATGCGTATATCTACAAGTTAGTGTGTGTACACTCTTAGAAAAAAGCGGTTCCTATGCTATCTACTTTAGGGAACATTTTTATTGTTCCCAGAATAATCATTTTTGGTTTCAAATAAAACCCGTTTGGGTTTCATGTTGAACACTCAGTAGAAAAAGTTGTGTAACTAAAAGGGTTCTCATTCCAACCAAGAAAATTCGCCTGCGATCCATAAAATGGTTGTCCTATGAAGTAAGCACACATAGGACATCATTGCTGATGAGAATCCAAATGAACCACTGAGCTAAATCTGAGAAAAATACTAGTAAATCAAAGACACATGATAGGGACCCGATCCACTGCACATGATCCATGATAGGGACCCGATCCACTGCACATGATCCATGATAGGGACCCGATCCACTGCACATGATCCATGATAGGGACCCGATCCACTGCACATGATCCATGATAGGGACCCGATCCACTGCACATGGCTGAGCATAAGATCTGGAGCACACAGTCTATCCATATTCATGGCTTCATTGCTTTCAGACAGGTTTCAGTCAGACTGTTATTCAATTTGCACATATTTGATAAACCCTAAAGATGACTGCAGACCAGTCGCGGGCTATGGGTCAATTAGTATTTCAAATATATATATATATAACATTCACACATTTAAGGACACCAAATATACACAATGGCAAGACAAAGTGTGTAAACTAATAAATTGGTAGTTTAATTCGATCTGATCCAACAACAGACAAATTCAGTGCTCAAACTAATAACACACAAATCATTGTATATTTCTTGTCGATATCGAATACATAATTTAAACATTTACAGTGCAGAGTGGAATGATATTTGACCTACGCTAATGATCACTCTAAAAGCTAATTTGAGTCAGGAGTCAGCCAACCTGGAGTTCAACCAGTGAGACAAGATTGGAGGTGTTTGTTAGAGCTGCCCTGCCCTATAAAAAAAACAAATATTTTAATAGTCCTTTGTTTGTTTTTCCAAACAAATATTGAATGATGTGAGCCATACCTCAAGCAAATCAGATACCAGAAGACCTATAGTAAGATTAAAAACAATAATACCATATATCTCTAAAAGCCTTGATGTTTATCAGTCCATGACAAGGCAATTTGTCTATAAATGAAGTTCAGCACTGTTGCTACTCTCAGTAGGACAGCCATCCTACAAAGATGACTGCAAAAGCACAGCGCAAAATGCTCAATGAGGTTGAAAGAATCCCAGAGTGTCAGCTAAAGACACACAGAAATCTCTGGGCCGTGCTATCATCTTTCTAAATTAGTCTATGATACATAAAACACTAAACAAGAATGAAGCTTGGGAGAACAGCATGGAGGAAAACACTGCTGTCTGAAAAATGCGTTGTTGTAGCTGAAACTAGTAGGCAGTTTGGAATTTTGTTTCTAAAATCATAGAACTTTGGTTATTCTTCCAGAGTACAAGCAAGAGAAAAATATCAGTCCTGTTTTCCAGACTCAGCCAATAGCCCGTTGTATCGGACGAAGTACACAGTTGTCTGCTTATGGTTAGGGACCATCAATAATTGACATGTCTCAAAGTTATTTATTTCACATAATATGCCCACAACATTTAAACAAATTTATCCCCCAACACTTTCCCTGAAAGGCACTAATATTGCACAACTAAAATTATCCTTTGAATAATAAAACCTTTTGTAGATTATACCACAATATAATTTTGAGGTATATTGAGTTATTTTGTTTAAACTTTGAATACATTGTAGATATATTTCAATTAAGTTAAATCTATATATTTGTTTTTAATGCACAATCAGGAATGCTTTAAAAAATATAATCTACTAATCTAGTGATAAAATAATTCATACATTTTCATAAAAAGATTACTATTTTGGATGAGTGTGCTGGGGGCAACTCTATCTGTAATCTAGAAACTTCAGAATAATTAATTTTCCTAAACTTGGCTATGGTCCACATAAAAAAATTGCAAAGATGTGCTTTCTTATGTTGGCAATTCAAGATTTTTCTTAGGAGGGCGAAAATTTTACATTTTTCACAGAGGACACCACGTGTTGCACAGCCTTTGCAATTTCCCAAAAAAGTTTAGATATTTTTTAATAAACATTTTAAAATTGAAAATATTCAATAGCTTTTTTATTGGGGAAAGTGATCTTTTTTTGTGGAAAGTCCAAAAGCTGTGGGTGTCCTCTCTAATGAATTTCAAAGTGATTCAACATTAAGCTATTGAATTTTCCAACTTTCTAACATTTATAAAATAAAGATTCTCTCTAAATATCAAAGGATGTGCAACATGTGGGTGTGCTCTCTGAACAATTTGGTAGTGTTTTGAGGTTTCTAAGCCACATGATGAAAAGCAAATGAATTAATAACTTTGAGGCATGTCATTTATTGACGGTCAGCTTTCTATCATTTACAAAAAATGAATTCCCAAATGTATCAAGATCTTTTATAGGAGAATGTTAAAGCTTAACAGAAGTTCAACCAAAAGCAAACAATTAAATCAATCAGACCAGAGAAAAAGACCTGTCCTGAACTGAACCCAATTGAGATGCTGTAGCATGACCTAATGAGAGAGCGATTCACACCAGATATCCTTAGAATATTGCTGACCTGAAACAGTTTGGTAACGAGGAATCGTTGAACTACAGAAAACTACAGGAAATGTTTGGTTGAAATTGAGACTTAGATGAAGATCAAATGTTATGACAATTGTATGCAAAAATTCCAAAGGGTTCACATACTTTTTCTTACCATTGTATAACATCATTCAATGTGGTTTTACAAAATTAGGGGCAGGTTTTTTTCATTTAAGTTCAAATTTCAAGTTGATTTGTCACATACAGAAGACCGCAGGTGTTATTGTTTGTACACAGGGCCGTTTCTAGCACCAGGGCTGACATATTCCCCTTCCACACTATTATTATGCTGGAAACACAAACTCGGATTCTACTTTTCAAAATAATAGTGCTCGTAATTCATTACAATAAGCATTGTTAACTCAGTGCATAGATAGTGGGTGTATGTTCATGTGTTGCTATAATATGTCTATTGTTGGATAAAACAGACTCTAGTGAATGTTTTTCAAATGTAATCGTGTTTTCACATGAGAATTCAATCAAATTCTGTAAACAACATATTTGTCACTGTTTGTAATAAAACGTTGTTATTGAAAACATGTTAATTAAATGTATTTTTTATCACATACTCCTATTGTTTCTTTACACACAATACAATTGTATTTGGTTACAATTCACTAGCTTTGTAATGAATTCACAATGATTATTGCAACAAATTAAAATGAGCGCTATTATTCTGAAAAGAAAATATCTGAGTTTGTGTTGCCGGCATAATAAAGTGTTGCAAGGCAAACGTGCTAGAAACGGCCCTGCTTGTACAGTGACAATCATGTGCCCTGTTCCAACTCCAACAATACAGTAAAAATACAGTGGGCTCCAAACTTACTGGCACATCTGACTGCAATGCACAAACAATACTTTAAAAACAAACAATATAATTATAGAGATAAACTCAAAATATCAACATGTGACAAACACTGTATTTTATGTGTTGCAATGGAACCAACCAAAATCATACAATTATCTTATAATCTTATGAGGCCGTGGTTGTGGAGGTAGCGTCTGATGGTGCTTTTTGAAAGCTGGTGACCACAGCTGGTGACCACAAGATGACACCAAGGCCTGCAATTATTTCACAGTGTTTCTTGGGGATTTGTTGCTTCTCTCGCCATCCTCCTCCATATCCTGGGGGTAAAAATATATTTGCGTCCACTATCAGTGAAGTTTTCAACTGTTCCATATCTTTTTAATTTTTTTATAATTGCCCTGACAGTGCTCAGTGGTATATTCAAGTGTTTGTGGATCATCTTGTAGCCATTATCAGATTTATGAAGGTCTACGACATGTCTATTTTGTACTGCCAGTTCTTTTGTTTTATTAATTGGTGTTGGATGACAAAGGGATGTTGCATGCGTGTTACTGTACCTCATTTTTATCCCTTAATGGAACAGGAAGTGATGTAATGGCTCAATATTGTTCTTTAAGACTAAGATGAACTTAAACAAGTGGAATTTAATCCTTGGTTTGGTAGATGTTAATTACAATAACCTTTAAAATGAGTGGCTGTATTAATGTAGAGTGTAACTGTGCCGCTGTTTTTATTGACCTGGCCAAGGCTTTCGATTCGGTCAGTCATCACATCCTTATTGGTAGACTCCGCAACCTTGGCTTCTCCAAAAACTGCCTCAAATGGTTCACCAACTACTTCTCTGACATGGTTCAACATGTTAAATCTGAGGGGCTGTTGTCTGGACCTACAGATGTCTCTAATGGGGTGCCACAGGGTTCTATTCTTGGGCTGACTCTATTCTCTGTGTATATCAATGATGTCACTTGTGCCACTGGTGACTCTCAAATCCACCTGTATGCAGATTACACCATTCTATACACATCCAGCCCTACATTGGACTCTGTGTTAACTAACCTCCAAAATAGCCTTGATGCCATTCAACACACCTTCTATAGCCTTCAACTCCTCTTAAACCCCACCAAAACTAAATGCATGCTATTCAACTGCACACTTCCCGTACCACCCAGCCTGACGAGCAACTCTGGATGGGTCCAAACTAGAATATGTGGACACCTACAAATACCTAGGTGTCTGGTTAGATTGTTCACTCTCATTTCAGCATCACATTAACAATATCCAATCTAAAATAAAATCTAGAATTGGCTTCCTATTCCGAAACAAGGCCTCCTTCACCTATGCTGCCAAAAAGACCCTGGTAAAAATTACAATCCTTCCAATCCTTGACTTCGGTAATCTCATTTACAAAACTGCCTCTATCTCCCTCCTTAAAAAGCTAGACCTAGTCTATAACAGTGCCATCCGATTTGTTACCAGTGCCCTTTTTAACACCCACCACTGTGACCTATATACATTAGCCTCATTACACACTTGGCGCCTGACCCACTGGTATTACCTAATTTACAAGTCAATTCTAGGAAAAACCCCTCTGTACCTAAACTCGCTTCTCACCATTGCCTCACCCACCCGTAATCTGCGCTCCACCAGGTACATCTCCCTGATCACCCCAAAAGCCCACATCTACTTTGGCCGAAACTCCTTCCAGTTTGCCGCAGCAAATGACTGGAACAAGCTACAGAAGAGACTGAAACTTGTGACCACAGTCCCCCTCACATCCTTTATGTACATTGTATGATTTTGAAATAATGAATTTACATTTATTATTGTAATGTATGTATACGGTATATATGACAATTGCAACAACATGGGAAAAAAGAGAATGAGCAGCAGCTTTATCCATTTTCTTTGTTTAATAACATTTTTGTCAGCATTTACAGTATACCACAGATATAGTATTTACAGACATGGGTAACAGTACATAATGGAAATTTCATCGCATTACGTTTTTTTTCGTATTGAATCGCCATTCTACTGGAAAATTTCCAAGAAAAGACCAATTGTTTACAATTTCAAGTACTTGGTTCAGGGATAATATGCTAGATTAGTGTGGTTAAGGTTAGGGTAAGGGGAGGTTAAGTTTAGGAAATGGTTAAACTTACTTTTTATGTTTCATAATGTCGCAGTTTCACATGAGTTGAGAGACAGGAGCGTCTTCAATCAAATCAGAACATTTATTAGAACTGGGAGGAAGGAACTGTACAGAAACAAACACAAGAACAAACATGAGGAACTAAACAAACCATATAAAACATGACATCAAGAACAAGACTGAGGAACACTAACATCTGAATAAACTAAAGACATTCACTACAAAGAACAAAAGCACCCACATACCTGTACAGAAACAATGAACAACAGAGGGAGAATGAAACACTGGGGTTAAATACTAAAGCAAATGGGGACTAATACAAAACACCTGGGAACATAATCAAACACTGAAAGGAACTATGGGAAAACAGAATCACATGCTAGACATGAAAAGGACACCAGGGGGAACTAAAGCTTTACACAAGAGGAAGCAACCAAGAGTCAGGACACACAGGGGAGCAACTACACACAAAAAAGGTCCATGAAGGCCTGATCACAGCCCTCACTGGGCTGGATGTGACACATAAACATACTAGGCTTATGTTTTCCTCTCCTCCAGAAAAGTGCACATGTGTATTAATATTTTGTTTTGTACGATTTTGTAAGATTTTGTATTCATCACCACGAGAACAGCCTGTACATACAGTTGTGCTCAACAGTTTGCATAACCCTGGAGAATTGATAATATATGTATAATTTATAAATAAAAAATGAGTGAGTAGGCAAAACAATTTGTTGTTTCTTCTCATGGGTTCTTAGTCAACTGTAGGTCATAACAGAATGACACAATCATTAAACAAAACATAGCATTAAAGAAAAAAATGAAATTATCCCTGTTCAAATGTCTGCATACCCTTAGTTCTAAATACGGTGTATTGTCCCCATTTACAGTAGCATCAATTACAGCATGTAGTAATTTGTGATAGTTGTCTATGAGGCCCCAAATTCTTGCAGGTGGTATAGCTGCCAATTCGTCTTGGCAAAATTACTTCCAGGTCATGCAAAGTCTTTGGTAACCTTGCATGAACCGTATGTTGGTGATCTACCAAGAGTGGCTTGTGATATTAATTATGTCAAGGTGTTGTTGGGCATATTGTCAGGCTTTCTTGTGGCACTGGTGCAGTTAAGGCTTCTTTCTGGCAACTCGACCTTGCATCAAATTTTTGTTCAAGTATTGTTGTATTGTGCTCCTTGAAACAACCAAACCATTTATTTCCATAGCCGGCTGTATGTCTCCTGTGGTTATCTGTGGGATTGTCTTTATATCCTGAATTCTTCTGGCAGTTTTGGCTGAAACCTTTCTTGGTCTACTTGATCTTGGCATGGTATCAAGAGATCCACAAATTTTCCACTTCTTAAAAAGTGATTGAACAGTACTGACTGGCATTTGGGTGCTTTCTGTTATCAGTATGGTTTACAAAGGACCCAAACAACTGTAAAATAATGAATTGCTTCATATGATCACTATCCGTATATAACAGTTTGATTTTTTTGTATTATCAGTCATATTGTCAAAATCAATGCCGATATTTCACAATTTCTGTCAGGGTATACAAATTTATGGACACAACTGTAGCTATATAATGAAACCTGTTCACACATATACATTTGACTTTGTCACATTTTAAGGGGACTAATTCGATGTTGTGGCAGTTTGTTTGTGTATTATCTGTATTGTGTATATTTGGTGTTATGTTTATCATTTGGCGCGTCACCTTTTGGGCATTGCCTATACTGGGTATCTCCATTACGCATGAGTGTAGCTGATTAGATAATTCCTCTAAACCTGCATAATTTTAGTGATCTGTGCGGCTGTAAGTGCTTGAGTGCCCAAGAAGGTGGTGCGCATTATTGTGAGTTTACCTCCTGTCAGGGGAGTAAGAGACGTGTGGAGCATTTATAACATCAGTTTGTTTGGATGAGCTGATGGACATTTGTTAGTGTACATTATTGATTGAGCCTTTACCTCATTATGTTTCATACATTATGAATATTAGTATAGCATGAGCAAACATACGCACTTTCTACTTAGTATCTTGTCCGATGCCGCGTAGAGCATCGTAGCTGAGTACATACCGAAGTGCAGCTGCTATACATGTACTTTTTGCATTGCATGTCAGAATTCCACACCAAAGTGTTTCAGCATCTTTTCTGTTCAGGTAACATCAAGAATGCTCCGCTCTGCTCTGGTCTCTATAGCTCAATACACAGCCACCGTCACCGTGACAGACTTTCAGTTTCTCTGGAGAACTAAGACCTAACCCAGACAATAATTTCCCATTATCCAAGCCCTAAACTTAAGATTTAATTGCAATAGATTAACCTTTTGCCTATACATATTCTAGACAATAAATCTTAACCCTAACTGGTAATACCTTTACTCAAAAGTAACGACAATTCTAACATTATGACCTGCTGTACAAGTTTTCCAAAACCTCTGACCCTAAAAATTTTCACTAGCAGGGACCTGCAAATAAAAAATCCTTGTGGGAACCTATTTTTCAGGTTGTACTATATACAGATAGGAATTTTGGGTTTTCATGAGTTGTATGCCAAAATCCTCAGTATTAAAACAATAAATGACCTGAAATATTTCAGTTGGTGTGCAATGAATCTAAAATATATGAAAGTTTAATTTTTCTCATTACATTATGGAAAATAATGAACTTTATCACAATATGCTAATTTCTTGAGAAGGACCTGTATGTGGTCACATTACATCACTACATGTACAAATAGATGTAATTCACTACATGTACACATATATGTAAATCCCTACACGTACAGATAGAAGTACATTTGTGGTCAAAGGTTTTGAAGAAGGCATCAGGGTGCCCAAGAAAGTCCAGCAACCGCCTCGGTTGATTCAGCTGTGGGATCGGGGCACCACCAGTGCAGAGCTTGCTCAAAAATGGCAGCAGGCAGGTGTGAGTGCAGTTGCATGTAGAGCGAGGCGAAGACTTTTGGTGGAAGGCCTGGTGTCAAGAAGGGCAGCAAAGAAGCCACTTCTGTCCAGGAAAAACTTCAGGGACAGACTGATATTCTGCAAAAGGAACAGGGATTGGACTGCTGTGGACTGGGGTAAGTCATTTTCTTTGATCTCTGAATATTCTTTCCGATTGATTTGGCCATCCGGAAAACACCTTGTCCGGAGAAGACAAGGTGAGCCCTACCATCAGTCCTGTGTCATGCCAACAGTAATGCTTCTCAGCCAAGGGAGTGGGCTCACTCACAATTATGCCTAAGCACACAGCCTTGAATAAAGAATGGTACAAACACATCCTTTGAGAGCAACTACTCCCAACCATCCAAAAAAGTTTGGTGATGACCAATGTCTTTTTCAGCATGATGGAGCACCTTGCCATGAGGCAAAAGTGGCTTCTAAGTGGCTCTGGGAACAAAACATTGACATTTTTGGTCCATGGCCAGGAAAGTCCCAAACCTTAATCTTGGTCGATCCTCAAGATGTGGGTGGACAAACAAAAACCCACAAATTCTGACAAACTCCAAGCATTGATTATGCAAGAATGGGCTGCCATTAGTCAGGATGTGGCCCAGACGATAATTGATAGCTTGCCAGGGTGGATTGCAGAGGTCTTGAAAAAGAAGGGTCAACACTACAAATATCGACTATTATTGAACTTAATGTAATTGTGAATACAAGCCTTTGACACTTATGGAATGCTTGTAATTATACTTTAGTATACAATAGTAATGTACTGACACAAAGGTCTAAGAACACTGAAGCAGCAAACTTTGTGGAGGCCAATATTTGAACTTTTGACCATGAGTGTAAATCACACACTTGGCAGCACGGCTGTACCCTGGAAACGCTGATGACTGCAGGTGTCTTGTCTTTGTAACAGTAGGATAGGGAAGGTATGGTGCACACTGTATTTAAGTACAATGTTGTACAATGTGCAGAGTAGAGTCTGCCCTTTGCATTTCGTGCCATATCTAACAAAGAGGGCTGATTTTATAGTAGCAACTTTGAAGGTGATCAAGGGGTGGAACAAGTTTGTAGCAGGTCACATAGTGTATGATTTGTGCCATGGGTACCGGTAAGTAAGTTGAACTAGTTTAAGCTCAGCGACCCACCATAAATGCACATGTTCAAACATGCACACAATTGCTGCACATGTAACCTGTGCTCAGGTCTACATACCATATAATGATGAAATAAAATGCATGTGACAAATATGTTTTGCTGAAGGTCAATCTTGTTAGTGTCAAAGGTATGCTCTCCACTCTTCCTGTCTAGCCCAAATCTTAGAAAAGAGCTGTCGCTTTTCCACCTTGTGATGTTAGCAGCCAATATCAACTAGGGATATCACATGACTTTTATCATGAAAAGCACTGTCCCCTGTCAATCTGGTTGGCTTGTGGCCAACTGGGTCACATTACCATCTTTGCAAATACTGTAATACATTTGATATATGAATATTTAATCTTCCTTCAATGAGATTGACAGTGGGACATGTATTTAGATGCCAACAAAAAAGATGGGTCTGGTCATTTGTCAACAATCAAGATGCACTAGTGATTACTGGAGAAGCACATATAAGATGTTCTTGAGACAGTAATTAATTGCAATACCAAAGTCCTCTGTTCGAAATCCAAATACACAAATGTACAAGTATATCATTGTAAAATACCACTGGCAGCTATGGTATATTTAGACTATGAAATATCTATGAAACATGTAGATTATTTTTCATAATCACAACTCGCCCCCCACCCCCCCTACCCTGCTTGAAAATGGCTGATGCAGTTGTGATGTGAGGTCATGCACATAGGTGAGACAGGTTCACAGATAGACAGGTAAAGTCAGACAGATAGACAGGTAGAGACTGAAAGTCATCCTCCCTGTTCATTTATTCATCTGCTCTGCATTAATAAAGAATGGAGGAAAGGAAGGAAGCCTGCCAGAGCTAAACTGAGCCTGGGGCTAAAGCTGTCCTGTCCTACTGCTAGGACTTCAGGCAAGAACTGCAGCACACTATGCAGCTGAATAGCCTCATGGTAATAGCTTCAAGTCAGGTGGGATATTTCTGTGGACACAGTGGTTCTTGTGTTATATAGATCTTTATTCAGTTGTACTTTAATTCTCTTGTTGGTGTGTATCTGACAGTCCCATGTTCTATCTATTGTTTATTTTACTCTCATCCTGACATACACGTATTCTCTCTGTCTCTCAAATTCACATTTAAATTAAATTTCTGTAATGGCACGAATTACAATGTCAATTTTGCCAAAGCTCACTAAACTGAACAATTACGAAGAAACTAAAATAACAATATACAGAACAAGTACACTGTAATACATGTATATAAGGAAATATCCAATAAAAAATGACATTGTAAATGTTCAAATGCTACTACTTGAAAAGAAAAAATGAAAAACAAAATCAATTTTGTGAATTCTTTAGAATTTTCTTTATTTTATCAAAAACAATCATGACAGTTTCACACTAATCCTAAAAGTAGATAAAGAGAACCCAATTAAACAAATGAGAAATTATATTATACTTGGTAATTTATTTATTGAAGACAATGACCCATTATTACACATTTGTGAGTTACAAACAGATGTGAACATCTAGGATGAGCAATTCATTTGAGGATGGAATTAGTGTCAGGTGTTCTCAATCAGTGGGATGACAATCAGGTGTGGGTGGGCAGCCTGATTTATTTAAACGTGCAATATGTAATTTCTGGCCACCAGGGGGCTCTCAATCAAAACAATAGCAAAAGATGTACTTGGATGACGTCGGGAGGTTGCGTGGGATCATGGGTTTTGTTATCGTCGTCAATGACAACCTTCCAATCTAGCGTCTCCGGCAGAAAAATTTTTCACTGACAAAGTAATGTATTGTTAAAAATATTATAACTTTATTCACGTTACGTTTGGCGGTTCCCTGGAACTTAGAGCAACTATATTATATGACGTCATTGACGGGCGACAAAAAGAAAAGTCCCGTGTCTTCAAATTAAATTACAAATTTCTCTGGATTTGAAAGTTGGTGGAAACATTTAGGATAATGTAAGTACACAACTAAGAAATATATATAATATATGTATAGTGATGTTTTCTTTCAATGCAA
>JACXGM010030010.1:0-13446 GCA_016801145.1 Umbra pygmaea
GGAGTACAGAAACAAAAAGACTTACTTACTAACTGACACTAGGATTACTGGAAACAAACACTCACGGAGAACTTGAACACACAGTGACAGGGAGGAAAATCCACAATGCTCCAACAACTCTCCACTTGGTCTGGGCACATTATATAGGGAGGAGAAAACAACTAATAACACAAGGCTGAAGCACATTGACTAATCAAGCTGATACAGAAGAACTACCCAACAAGAACACCCAGAAGTAGATCGCCCAGACCACGAAGAGAGGCGTGGCTAGGGGAGACAACAGGGAATGCAAAAACACAGAAATATCACAAGGGGGGGCTAGGAGTCAATAAACAAGAATAAACTAAACAGAAAGGGTCAAAAAGTAACACAAATAACAGAATTAACAGAACAGAAATAACAGACACATCCTACCCACTAGGGCAGGATGTGACAATAAATGTAAATAGTTAAATTCAAAGCATAAAAAGCATAGAGCAAATTTGCAGGCAGTCAAATAGAAATATACTTAGTTAAATGCTATAGTGAAAAGATATGTTTTCAACAGCTTTTTGAATATATCAATCGATGGTGCTTCTTTGATATTTTTTGGTATTGTGTTCCACAGTTTTGGAGCATACTTAAAAAAGGCAGCATCTCCAATTTTTCTGTGGGTGGAATTTTGTATCGTTAGCAGGTTAGCTCTGGAAGATCTGAGTGCCCTTTGGGGAACATACGATTTTAGAGAGTCTGTGAAATAGGCTCGTCCTGTAGAGAAGGAAAACATCCAAATTCAGAGGAAATGAATTGTCTCATCTGCATATACCGAAAAAAGTGTGATGGAGGCAATGCGTATTTAGCAGCCACGTTGGGAAAGCTAGAGAAAAGTTCATGGAATGTTTTACACTAGAACCGCCAGGCCTTCCAAACTACCTACAACTGCCAACTGCTGACGCCCATCAGCGTCAATAGCATACGAATCACCCTCATTAAAAACCACTCTCTCCTCCGCATCCTCCAGCCAAGCCATCACTGCATACAGCGATCAAGACCATCACCTCTATTGTGTTTTTATAGGCCTACGTAAAACTGTCTCAAAACAGATTAATTACATGGAGATTTTTTATGTTTTTGATAGTATTATATTGCCTTTATAGAATGACAATTCTTTAGTCTAGAATAGGGATGGACCGATACCGATACCAGTACTTGGTATCGGGCCCGATACTGGGCGTAAGTACTCGTACTTGTGAAAAAGGCCATATACTACAAGCCGATACTTCCTCCACATTTAAGAGCGTTCTGCTGCGCAACGCTTTACAGATAGATTAGCCATAGAAGAGCATAGTTGTAAATCTGATTCACGTAAATGTTTCAATGGAAATGTAGAGCTATTCCAGCCCTATACATATATTTCATATTAATGACAACAACAGTCTACTTCCATTCGGAGACCATGCTTATAACGCTGTACAACTTTATTTATTGCTATTTAAAAATGAAAGAAAAGCGATTTAAATGTGATAATGCATCCCTGCAATATGAGGTTGCACACAAAATGATCACCTAAAATGCATAATCATTCCAAAGACCGAGCCACTCGTTAGCTATAGAAAAAAAAAATCCTCAGCAGTTGTCCAGTAAAGTTCAAATGGCGAAATACTAAATCGTTTTTCTCATTGCTATTTTCATGTAGCATAATATTTGTAAAATTATAGTTAAAAAATATTTGAATCCTCAAGGACATGCGCACATTTAAGTACAGGAACGAACGAAGGATGCAGGTTATTAGGCTTTGTTGCATACTGTAACTGTAGAAAACGGCACGAGGAACGCCTTCAGGAAGGAAAGGCAAATGTCAAAAACACTTCTGGGTGAACAAAATAGTGGTGTTTCTGAGTTCTGACTCTAACAGGCTACTAACGTTAAGAAATACTAACTTTAAGGAAATAATAATAGATTACGGTGATAGTACAGCTATAATTGTGTACCGATTTATGTAAATCGTAAACAATTGTGATCTGTAATAAATTTTAGCTACACATTCTTGACCTGCAATGTAAATGATGTTCTTGTGGAAATGTAGGAATATTTAATTATCTATATTTTAATTGGCTGATCAACATCTAAGAAATAGCAGATTTTAGCTTGATAAATGTGACATTTGGCATAGTTCTTAAAAGTACTTGTATCGATACTCGTATCGGCAAGTACCCAAATTGAAATACTCTGTACTTATACAATAGTGAACATTTCAGCCGGTGCAGTGTGGATTTTAAAAACAGTTGTGTTTGCTAATTAGAGACTAGAGAAATTGTTTCAATATTTGTTCGTTTTGTATTTTTATATATCCTACTTTACTTTCTGTAAAATATTGTTGAAGGTAAAAAAGATTTTCAACAAATTCAGAGCAAATATGTTTCAGGATCTGCATTACGGTTTGGCACACCCATTATATATATATATATTTTTGTAATATTTTATATTCAAATACAATAGCAAACATATCAGACAGGTGCAGTGTGGATTATAGAATTGTTCTATGTACAGTTTTTTGTAATTTTTGAATTATCTGCTTGCCTCAAACGCTTTGTGCTGACGAGATAAATAGACTTGAAGCTAAAATGAATCGGTTTCAAGCAAGCGTCGCATTGCATAACGGCACCTGTAAAGACCGGTTAATTTCAATTCAAACCCGCTTCAGGTAAATATATATTGAAATATGTACAGCTGTTGAAAAAAAAGCGAAGCTCGATTGAAGACGTAGCTATTTTTTTCCTTTTCAAGTATATTTTGTTCTGCATGGTCAAACAGCGTTATTCATTTTTCCCCTGTGTTTCCTGGATATATTACACTGAAAAATATAACTATTTCACCTCACACAGTTGTGTTTGCTAATTAGAGACTAGAGAAATTGCTTCATTATTTGTTAGTTTCGTATTTTTATATATCCTACTTTTCTTTCTGTAAAATATTGTTGATGAAGGTAAAAAAGATTTTCAACCAATTCAGAGCAAATATGTTTCGGGATCTGTATTATGGTTTGGCACACCCATTATATATATTTTTTTGTAATATTTTATATTCAAATACAAACATATCAAACAGGTGCAGTGTGAATTGTAGAATTGATCTATGTACAGTTTTTTATAATGATTGAATTATCTGCTTGCCTCAAACACTTTGCGCTGACAAGATAAATAGACTTGAAGCTAAAATGAACCTGTTAATTTCCATTCAAACCCTCTTCAGGTGAATATATATATTTAAATATGTACAGCTGTTGAAAAAAGCGAAGCCATGAAAAAACATGTGTTTTTTTCATGGGCCCTTCTCCACCCGCTCACCTTCTCCGTTGAAACCGGTTTATCCCATCAACATTCAAGGCAACCCCCTCACACACACATACTGAGCTGGAGAAGAACAATGACTATGGATGCTTATGAGGGCAAGAACTGCATGAAGATTTTTGTTGAATGTACTTTATAACAGTAGAATAAAAAACAAATATATTTATAATATCAAAGATAGCTATGCTGTAGCCTATTTTCCAATTTTTATCCTTAGTAGAATTAGAATAATTAAGTTGTCAAGGAAGATGAATGTTGGCCATGATTTCGGCTCATTCCGGGGCGTTCCTTCTGCCGTATTCTACAGTAGCTACACCCGCGTTCTTTCCGGGGCGTACCTGTGGAGTCGCTATTTATTTATTTATTTTTATTTAACCTTTATTTAACCTGGTTATTTGACTAAGAACAATTTCTTATTTACAGCAACGACTGGGAGCAATTAGGGTAAAGTGTCTTGCCCAAGGACACAACGACATTTGGCTCAGTCGGGAATCAAACTGGCAACCTTCTGACTACAAGTCTGACTCCATACCCACTGAGCCATCTGCGCTAGTCATCTCAATGAATTGGTCCTCTTCTGTAGAGGATTATTGCGTATGAGCAGTAGACAATGTTACTTTATAAAAATGAGTGCTTTTTACACTTTGTAATGTCACATTTTTCAATATTTGCATTGTTCTTGTTTTTGTAATATTGATTGTCTCATCCAGTTGTTTTGAGGAAACACTGCCTCCCTTGCCAGCCTACATTCACATAATATCTTTATTATTTTGAGTGTTGTGTCAATAAATAATGGAATTAATAGAAATGGGCACAAAATGACAGAATTTCCTCACGTTTGTCTCGCCCCACTTGTCATGTCTCTATTCCCCACCAGTGGGGCGCGCACCACAGTTTGACTAACGCTGAGTTATGTTATGTCCTGGTTTTTAACAAGCAATGCAGTTTTTCACAAATCTTTCAAAACTTTTCCAAGTGTCTTAGACTGCAGCAAACGTCTGTTTTCAAGTGTTGTCTTCTTGTGCTTTGAGTTTAGGCTAATTGTCAGCCTAATGGCCCCTCCTCCAACCCCCTTACCCCCTCTGTCCGCGGTGTTGTACGAACTGATCGTATATTAGGCTAATGTGAAACTGAGCAAAAGAAGCCCCCACACAAGGACTTTGTGTATGCTCTTTGCCTACGTGTTGAAACATCATCAATGCTGTGTAATATAGGCAACGGAGAGTAAACATTTAGTTGACCACTTGATCATATTTTTTGTAAATATGATTACAAATATTGTTGAATTACTTATTTTGTTACATTACAAATCGATTAGTAATATAGGCAAAAAAAAGTAATGGGCTTTTTATCAGCACCTCATTTCCTTTCTGATTCTCCGACCGACTGGCTTGGGTCGGACCTCGGTCAGTATTCAGGCCGGATGTCAACCCTACTCTGGCTAGGTAGGTTAAAGTTCAACAACTCAGTGGCATGTTGAGATCCATTGATGAATGAAGATGATCATTCATGCTTGCGCAATTGAAACACAGCCCCTCACACACCCTCTTACTAAATGTCAGAAAAACGCAGGTAGGCCTATATTCATTGCCCCTCCTCCACCCCCTCACCTCTCTGTCCGCGGTGTTGTTCAGGTTCAAGCAAGCTTCGTTTTACATAACCGCAAGCTGTAAATGCATGTTACCAGACAATTAAGGTTTTATAGCTATAGTTTTCATAGTCATAACATCTGGGTCATGGGCATCAGTTGAAATGTTATGGGGACATAGACGCTTTCGGAAGAGGCTGCACAGTTTAGACCAGCGGGATGATGTTGCTAAAGAACGTCCAATATATAACTACTATCAGACCGGACCTCGCGGCCGCGAAACAGGGCCAGTTTTTACGGGGGTGATTGACGGGCATCCAATAGCTTTTTTTTATGAATCCCTCTGCACATCCATCTATGTCATGCTCATCTATGTCACGCAAAGTGCTTTACATCAATAAAAGTCAATATAAAAAAAGTGTAGAGTTGGAGAATATGCAGTAATTACAGAATGAAATATGGAAGACTATAATCATGGCCTATAAACTTGTTTGATCATTTATATTTAATTACAAAGTTTAGTGCATTTTAGTGCATCTGCTTGCCTCAACTTTTTGCACTGACTAGATGTAGACTTGAAGCGTGTTTACAGACATTTAATCTTTTATGGAGTTTTCATAATCATATAACTTCACAGGCATCCAATAGTTCTTTCATAAATCCCTCTGCCCTTCCATTTATGTCAGGCGTTATGCGAACTGAGAACATACTTTTTTAGTTAGTGTAATAGGCTATATCCGACATGGAGAATTACATGTGTAAATGCAGAGACATTTGGCCAATTGTGTTTTTAAAACTTAAGGATTATGGTAGCAATGGAAACAACAAATAGCCTTCTTATAATACAAATATTATTCAATTATTTATTTTGCTACAACATGAGTGTAGCCTATGTAAAATGTTGAATTATGAGAAGCAACATTACGTTGTTGAAAAATAATCGTTGACAATTCTAAAACACATGATAGCCAGTCATTTTAGTTATTACATTATATTGCAAAGACTAAAGTTAAAAGTATTTTACGACATGATAGACATTATTTAGTTAATTCTCAGCCAGGGCTAAAGATCTTTTGTCTGTGGTTATTGGGCATTAAGCCATTGAAAGCATTAATTCAGTGAGAGGTGCTTAGCACCTTGGTTGCTTAGCGCCTGGGTACCAGATAATTGGCTGGGTACCAACGTTAGGCGGCGTCGGATTTTGGCGGTTTTAGTAGTAATTAGGGGTAAAAAAACACGGAAATCATTGATAAAAAGCTTTCTGTTTGAGATTTTTGAAATTGGACAACAGAATAATGTAAAAAAAACATATTTAGGAAAAGTCAAGTAAGGAGGAGGGTGTAGCTTTCAAAATCACAGATGTATTTTAATTACAATCTCAAACGCCCGATGGCGTCGACCTTTGGCGGTTCTAGTGTTAATACACTTTCTTTTCCATAGTGCGAAGGGATTATCAACCAAAGATGGAGTGAACATGTGGTTGTTATCTATGGGACCCCATGGATGTACAGGAGAGCTTAAAATGACGATGGAACTGGTACCAGATCTTAAGTGTAGAGAGTACTACTGGGTTGCCAGTATAACGGAAGAGAGTTGTTGGGAGAGCAGAGCACAGTAAAGCTGGAAAAGATGAGGAGGTGCAAGACAGAACTAGGATCAGAACCTATTATTACTAGACACCACAGGTCCACTCTGAGTTTGGTAATGTTTTTTTTCTTGTGTTTTTAATGTAAATTTCATTCATTTTATACATGTATTCTGTTTCAGTGCCTTGGCTTTGTTTTTAAACTGTTTTTATACTATATTATTTTATTGTATTACAGGCAGAGATGGCAAAAGTACTCACTTCCCGTACTCAAGTACAAGTACAGATACTTGTGTTAAAAAATACTCAAGTTAAAGTACTGATTTAACTTCATTACTCAAGAAAAAGTAACAAAGTACAGGCTTGGCAATTTACTTAAAGTATAAAAGTAAAAGTAGCATTGCGAATGCAACCCTTTTTTATGCAAAGCTACCTGGACCACACAAATGTTAATAGAGTGCAAGCTGAGAAACTTCAAAGGACATGTAAAAAAGGCACTTATGTGCCATTGCCTACATTTTAACGAGATGTCTGCCAGTAGACCTAAAACATCACATATGATTATTGTGACAGAGACTGGGACTCCAGGTTAATAAGATTCTGACTGAGTATCAAGATATTAATTAAATTGTGATTCTGTGAGAATTCAATCTTCCCCTTAACATTTGAAGGAATCTACATGTGTGTGTGTGCAGGGACGCTGACAGGGTGGGGCAACTGGGATTGTTGTCCCAGGCCCAGTCCTGAAGGGGTCCCAAATATTGTTTTTGCACAGTCATTTTTCTTTTACCGGGCGGCCCTAAATGTGGATTTGTGTCCCGGGCCTGGGGATTCCTGTCGACATCCCTGTGTCTGTGCTCAAATATGTGTGTGCTCAAGTTCCCCATACTTTTAGAGTTACAACTAAGGGATGGCAGCTAGTACATCTTTGAACATGGAGTGTTAATAATAATAAATGCAATAAGTCAGGCTCACAATTCTTACAATTGAAGTACTATAAAAGTTGGAGAATTTACAAATTCAGTGTGCATTGCATTACATTTTTTTTTTAATTAAATTGCAAATAGACATCTAGCAAAAAAATGGCAAGTGATGTATGCCCTCAAACCTGTAGATGTGCATGGATTTGTCCTGAACCCCTTAAAGAACTTTGGAGCAACTAGTGTATAATAGACCTTCTGTAGCTATAGTGTAACGTGTCATAATGTAATTTTTGTATAGGACAAATATACCGGTACACACCTGTTGTGATGTTGAATGTGTCATAATGTTATTGTGTGTAGGACAGTGAGTGAGTGAAAAAGCGTGTGTGTGTGTCCCTCAGGTAAGGCCAAGGATGATTGGGAATGCCTTGCTGCTTGTCAAATCTCTGAGATCTCAGTTTTCTTCATTTTCAATCATGTCACTGTACATAATACTATGCTAACGTTACCGCGATCAATCCGCAATGATTTGCCATAAATGAATGACACCGAATCTGTCGAGTCGTCTTGTAGTGGTGCGTCAAATGCAATGTATATTTCCGTTCAATTAGATTGAATTCGGTATTGATGACAGGAGAAATAATAACGGTAACTTCACTGAAATTATTTAAAACTAAAGTAACAACACAATTTTGTAAAATGTAAGGAGTAGAAAGTACTGGTATTTGTGCTAAAAATGTAAGGAGTAAAAGTAAAAAGTCTTGAGTACAGTAACAAAGTATTTATACTTTGTTACTTCCCATCTCTGATTACAGGGCACAACTGTAAAAGAGACTCTGGTCTCAGTTTGTCTTCCTTGGATAAATAAAGGTTTATATATAGATATACTTCACAACCTGTGGAACCAGTACAAGTTAATGCAATGTAAAGTGCAATAAAGCAACAAGAGAGAATGTGAAGTATAACAAAAGTAATCTTCAAGTAGCTGTCTTTAAAAGTTAATTGTATCTTAATAATGGCTACTGACACTTCTTGGCTTTTTTTCCCATCCATTTAACTCTTCCAGGTGTGTGCCCACATTGTCCAGGCTATCCGCATGGAGGCAACCAGGGTACGCGAGGAATGGGAGCATGCCATCTCCAGCAAGGAAAACGCTAACTCGCAGCCCAGCGACGATGATGCCTCCTCAGATGCCTACTGCTTCGAGCTTCTCTCCATGGTGTTAGCTTTGAGCGGTTCTAATGTGGGCCGTCAGTACCTGGCTCAGCAGCTTACGCTGATGCAGGACCTGTTTTCACTGCTGCACACAGCCTCGCCACGTGTCCAAAGACAGGTGGAGTACATTCACTGAAATACACAAACACATAATTATAAATAGTGGTTATTTCTCTAAAATATGTAATATTATATGGTATGGCCATGGACAGACATTAATGGGAAACAAAGCACAGTTGTAAAAGGGGGCAATTAAAACACCTTAAATAGCTATGAACCGGAAGTGACAAAACTGTCACATGTCCTTTGGGTGCCACAGTGGTAGGGTTGCACTGTTTACCAAACCTTAGGCATTTTTTTGATTGAAACATTTTTGTGATGTTCGGTCTGCCGTTAACAATTCCCCATGTCATGACTAAGCCACTGTCTCCGGAGCAGTATGGGTGTGAATCTGACCTTATCCATATTCAGAAAAAAACTCTTTATCTTTCAACTCTTTTTCCGTAAAGCCTAAAATGCCTGAGAAAAACAAAAGTCTAGTGACGTATATATCTACTAATAATTTCAATGTAAACTAAGCTATTCACTTCATGTTTAAGCTTAAAACTACTGTAAAAAACAAATCAGAATAATTTGAATTGTATGAAGACATCTATCAGTCTTCATGTCATCTTGCTTACAAATGTTCCTCGTTCCAGTTTCATTATGTGGTGCTGCTTTATGACTTAAGGCAATGGCATGAAAATGTTGATATTTTATTGTTTATGTTAGTTATACATACTGTATGATTTATACCTTTATGCTCTATTTTAAAACTGCATCTTGCTTAATCAACATTATGATTTGCGACTTTTTGCAGTGGATTTTATTTAAGATTTATTCATTCTCAACACATAGTTTAATTTCTAAACACTTAACCTTTAAAAAAATAACATTTCACATCTTCTCTCTAAACTAAGTTCAAACTATAGAAAATGACACAGCAAATTAACAGCAAAGCAACTCTTTTTTGAGTTGAATAGTATACTGATGTATGCCTTTGCAATCGAACATGCTCTTTTTTGTCCTCCTTAATAATATGGGTCTGCAGGCTACCACAGAGATTGCCTTTCGAAAGTGAAATGTGTATTTGAACATATTTGTTGCAGGCCAAATGCCATGCAAAAATCTACAAGAATTTGTACAGTAGATGTGTATTTTCAGTGTAACTGGAGGTATATGAAAACATTTAATAATATTTGATATTGTGTACTAGCTGAAACAATTAGGCTAAATCAGTGACTTCCCCTAACATTGATATATAAAATAATATTTGCATGATGTACATACTTCTAGCCTTTTGTCAACCTCGAAAAATTATCCAATCTTAATCTTCCCAGGTGACTTCCCTCCTCCGCCGCGTCCTCCCTGAAGTGACGCCCGTGCGCCTGGCCAGCATCATTGGTGTCAAAACATTGCCGCCCGCTGATATCAGTGACATCATCCACTCAACTGAAAAGGGCGACTGGAACAAACTAGGCATTTTGGACATGTTCCTGGGATGTATCGCCAAGGCACTCACTGTGCAACTAAAGGCTAAGGGCACCACTATTGCTGGCACAGCAGGCATGGCGGCAGGCAAAGGTGTCACCACTGTCACTCTGCCCATGATCTTCAACTCGAGGTGAGACGATAATTATATTATTCAGTGGGATGGTCTTTTTGCACAGACTTAAAGATAGAAAAAATAAACTGAGTATAATTGGGTAGAGCATTGACTATGTGATGTTAGTCCAATAGTATTTTTTTTGTTTTCTGTTGAATAACATTTTGCAAGAGTGTGCTCTAATAAATTAGATACTTGTACCTGTTGATGTAGCCCACCTACATGGGTCATATTCTCAAGCTAATTTTCAATGACTTGATTTCTCCTCATAGCAAAGATTTTAAATAAACTTTCAGGGGAATGCATTTTTAAACCTTTAATAAATAAGTGGTTGTACAAAGCTAAAGGTTATGCTGCTCATATCTCTCTTGTATTTTATCACATACTGTACATTGATGTATCCCCGCTTCCGTGTGCAGCTACATACGCCGGGGGGAGAGCCACTGGTGGATGAAGGGATCTACTCCGCCTCAAATTGCTGAGATCATCATCAAGCTTGTCAAAGACATGGCTGCCGGACACCTGTCAGACACATGGTCTCGGGTGACAAAGAATGCCATTGCAGAGACAATCATTGCCCTCACCAAAATGGAGGAGGAGCATCGTTCACCAGTTCGGTGCATCGCCACTACCCGGGTACATTAATTTGAAGCAACCACATTCTGTTTGTGTTATTGATGTTTTCTGGATATGCCTTAACCTCTGTCTCTGTACTAAAGTTGTGGCTGGCGCTGGCCTCGCTGTGTGTGCTGGACCAGGATCATGTGGACAGGCTGTCCTCAGGTCGCTGGATGGGCAAAGACGGACAGCAGAAATTGATGGTATCTTGTCCATATTAACGTACACTTTAGCAAAGCTAGGTCGTAGAATTAGAAATGTTGCCTTTTTTAGATAGTGAATAATCCAACAAATTTGATTTATAGCACTTAAATGCACATTCTTTACAAATTCAGTAATTGATACAGTTACACAAATAGATCTACACATTTTACATTTCTGCCTGTATAAAATTAGGGAAACTATTGTTTTCTTTAGGGGATGGATCAGCTTTAGTATTTCACATAGCTAGTGTCTTCATTATGATACATGCATTATTTCCAATCCCACACATTTTTTTTAAATATTTTTATATTTTTGCTTTCTATATTTTACCCCCATCTTAACCATTACCGGACAAATTGTTTTGACCGAATACATTTAGCCATTTTAAAATTTACCTCCAGCTCATACCTTTTATATTTTCATATAAATCAGTGTGTTATTTTACAATATTTGCAACCCTATGTGCCTTTTGCAGATCTTGGTTTTATTTAATCCCCTCTTTATTTAAGTTCAATACTGTCCATCTATGTCTTAGCCACAGCCATATTGGATTTCAATTTGCCATGTATATTTCTACTGCACTGTGATGCTTCACATACTTATGAAACCTTTCCATTGTCAATGACTACCAATTTTGAATTAAAGATAAATATTTTTTCTAAAATAATAATCATATTATTGATTGACTGACTATTACGTTTTAAGTCTCCAAGTATTGCTATTTATTCATCCAATCCTGTACCTGTGACCAAAAACATGCTACATATGAACTGTACCAAAAAAGATGATCTATAGATTCGGCTTCCTCTGAGCAAAACCTGCAGAGTTGGCAAGATTGTATTCCTGACTTATATAGGTTTGTATTTGTTGCCAGTATTTTGTAAAATAATTTGAATTGAAATATTCCAAGTTTTGAGTCCGGTGTTGTTTTGCGTATTAATCCAAAAACAATATGCCATGGGATCGGAAAATCTAAAAAAAAATTATCCAGCTGTTTTGTAATTTATATGGCATAGCAACCAGTTTTTGTTATTCTTAAATGTATATTTTTTTGTTTATCCGTATTTTCTTCAACCACATGTGATCTTTGATACATGGTCAACAGACAAGATCTGTCCTTTTTTCTTCTTGTACTTCTTCCAAGTATATGGTATTGCTGCAGTTAGTTGATTGTATTTTTGTAGGGAGCAGACATCTCCATATGTTTTTGTAAACTGTATGTAAGGCGTCTCTCCATCATTTTCATTTATAATGTAATTTACAAAGATTATTCCTTTTCTAAACATCTTATCAAAATATACAGGCTTTTTATCAACTACTATATTAGAGTTTAGCCATAACCAGAGTTGTAAAATTTTGTCTCTTTTCAGTTGGATTCAATTGACATTGCAACCAAATTTCTATGGTTTGTTTAAAAAATAACGACATCTTTAAAATGGTTTCCTTTTCAAATATCTGAAAATGGGCAGTTGTAATTTGTAGAAATGGAAAAAGGTCCTTACTGAACAATGGGTGAAATACTCTTATTAGCTTACTAGAGAACCATTTAGGATTTAGGTAAATCTTTTGTATATCTGATGCATTTAATTTAAGGTCCAAAGCTTTAATGTTCAATAACTTTTGACCTTCATGTTCATATTCATTACACAAGTATGCTCTTTTTATTTTGTCTGGCTTGCCATTCCATATAAAGTTTAATATTTCTGTTCATATAATTAAAAAACATATATAGGTAAATTGTGATAGAACTAGAGAGTTAATGAAGGTGATTAAATTAGGGAAACTTGTCTCAAGGTGATTAGGTCATTGTTTTGTTGTACCCCTGTCCACAGCCCATGTGCGACAACCATGATGACGGCGAGACGGCAGCCATCATCCTTTGTAACATGTGTGGTAACCTGTGTACTGACTGTGATCGGTTCCTCCACCTACACCGACGCACACGC
Organism: Umbra pygmaea; assembly: GCA_016801145.1. Classification (NCBI taxonomy): domain Eukaryota; kingdom Metazoa; phylum Chordata; class Actinopteri; order Esociformes; family Umbridae; genus Umbra; species Umbra pygmaea. The sequence continues at coordinate 13,054 of JACXGM010030010.1, forward strand.
TCTCATCAACGACAGGTCAGTAATGCCCTCAGTCCCACTTCTATGGAAACTATGGAGTAGAGCTGAACGATTAATTGCATTTGCGATAATAGTGCGATATGGTAAAACAAGGTTTTCTAATCGCAACGGCTGCGATTAGACATGCCCTTGACATGCGCGAGTAAATCACGCAATATGATCAAACGATACTTTAGGATCACACAGGCTGCACCGGGCTGGCTGCACTCTGGTCACGTCACAAGAGTTAACTTTGCAACTGTACATTGACAATGGCCACAGGCTTGACAGAACCAGAAACTGAAGGAATGTTAGTGTCAAATAGGAACAGTACATCAGTCGTGTACATCAGTCGTGTGCAGTGGCAGGCCGTGCATTTTACACCTAGGCCTTCAA
>JACXGM010030011.1:0-13446 GCA_016801145.1 Umbra pygmaea
ACAGGTATATAGAGGGAGACAGGTATGTAGAGAGACACAGGTATATAGTGGGAGACAGGTATGAAGAGAGACACAGGTATATAGAGGGAGACAGGTGTGTAGAGAGAGACAAGTATGTAGAGAAAGACTAGTATGTAGAGACAGAGAAGTGTAGAAAGAGACAGGTATGTAGAAGGAGACAGGTATGTAGAGAGAGACAGGTATGTAGAGGGAGACAGGTATGTAAAGTGAGACAGACTCAGTGATCATAGTCTGGTTATCGAAACTGGACGGTATCAAAAAACTTGTATTGTCAGGGAAGAAAGATTCTGTAAACACTGTGGTTCAGGAGAGGTGGAAAATGAACAGCACCTCCTACTGTATTGCACTAAATTATTATATATAATTATATTTCTGGCAATTTAAGGAAAGATTTCCCAAGTTTTTTTAAATACCTGATGAAGAGAAAATGTACATTCTCTTAGGAGAAAATACAGAAACTGTAGACCTTGCAGCTGACTTGTCATAACAAAAGAGAAATGTTAGCGCTGATCATTTCTGATATGTTGATTAATTGTTTAAATTTGTGTACAATGTCAAGATTATTATGGTGTATTATTGTGACTGTCTTATTTTGTTATTTCTTTTATTGCTGATTAACTGTATTCATATTGTTGCCTGTACCCCTTGCTTTGGCAATAATGGCAACCACCCATTCATGCCAATAAAGCACCTATTGATTGATTGATTGATTGATTGATTGATTGATTGACAGGTTTGTACAGAGATACAGGAATGTAGAGAGAGACAGGTATGTAGAGGGAGACAGGTATGTAGAGAGAGAAAGGTATCTAGAGAGAGAGGGGTATCTAGAGCAAGACAGGTATCTACAGGGAGGCAGGTATGTAGAGAGAGACAGGTATATAGAGAGGCAGGTATGTAGAGAGAGACAGGTATATAGAGAGACAGGTATCTAAAATGGGACAGGTATTTACAGGGAGGCAGGTATGTAGAAAGAGACAGGTATCTAGAGAGACAGGTATCTAGAGCGGGACAGGTATCTACAGGGAGGCAGGTATGTAGAAAGAGACAGGTATGTAGAGAGAGACAGGTATCTAGAGCGAGACAGGTATCCACAGGGAGGCAGGTATGTGGAGAGAGACAGAGAGAATGGCACAGACACCCGTCCGAGCCGGCGCTTGAACCCCTGCCACCAGTGAGAATTTGTGACCTCTGGTGCCACACCAAACTCCAGCACGTGGCATAAATTTAAACAATGTAATTCTATGTAGCTGTACATGGCAATCATCAGTCCATTATGCATATTGTTTTGTATTTTGTCTTTAAATAAGTAAACATTTTCTGTTTTGTTGCTGGAATTATTTTGGAAAGGATGAAACTGTTTGGTAGCTTATTTTTAGAAATCAGCTGAAAGCGTCATGATCGTTGAAACGTTAAAAGGAAGTACATGGTTACTGTGTTATATGTGCTATTGTAGAATTTCGGGCTGTGGAACTTATTTTCTTTTAGTGGCCAGCTTACAAACGCTGTAAAATTCTATTTCTTTATATTTTAAAAAGATGTCAAAACAATTTATATGGGATATATTTTTCCTACTATATGCAGTACTTTGTAATAAACATGAGCACAGCCTAAAATGCATAATTTATATCAAAGACTTACACAGGTGCGTGCCGATTGACAAACACTGTGGAAGCACAACTCATCATGTATTCATTGCAATTCCTGTTGAAATTGCAAAATAAGCACTACAGTGCATAGTGTAAGTAATCTCTTTACCATCTAAATGGTTTTGTCATATTTTAAAACATTACGAAATACAATGTACATGTTTTGTAAACTGCTCACTGAAAGAGAAAGTAGTTTTGTTCTCAAATAGCACTTTTAAATGACATTTTCCATAACAGTTTACCCACTAGACTGCTTTTACAATATAATGTCTATTCTATAATGAAAAAGTGTTTACTAACCATAATGTTAAGCACTGTGTTAATTGTGAATTGGTCTCTGGTCTCATTGATTCCAGGTTGCTGTTTAGCAGATGGACGTGCTGTAATCAAAGCATGGCAGAGATCCCACAGTCAGCCAGCCAGGTGGCATGAGTTGGCATGAGGTGGCATGAGAAGGCACGAGGTAGCATGAAGTGGCATACGTGCCTGTTCACAGATACGTGTAAGACTGGTATTGCAGAGTTCAGCGTCTCCATCACTGGACATTCATGCAATGTCAGGCTGGTCAGTGGTTAGGCAGTCAGACTTGTAATTGGAAGGTTGCTTGTTCAATTCCTGAGTTGGCCAAATGTTGTGGTACACCTGAGCAAGGCATCTTTCCTTAAGTTGCTTCAGGGGAATGTCCCTGTACATACTGTAAGTCTCTGTGGATAAGAGTGTTGGCTAAATGACGAAAGTCAATGTAAAAAACAATACATGCCCTCAGTGACAGTGGTCAGATCATTGGAAACACTGTATGGACCATTATTCTACTATAACTCACCTGCTCTTGGTTACTAAATAGAACATCTGTGTCAACCTTCTAGATCTGGCCTGGGTGAAGGTGAGTGTTGTGAGTCCGACCTTTTTCTTTAAGTAGAATCTTTAAGAAGCCTGCTATAGCCCCTATTGGGGAGTAACTTAATAAGAGGGATTTCTTACTCCTGCCCTGGAACCTAAGTCTGTTTCCTCACAATGACAGATTGAGTCTGGATGTTCTTGTGGTCGTAGAGAGTTTAGGACATACCTGCGATGGCCGACAGCCTACCTACCTGCCTAGTACCCATGGGAAACAATCTTTTTTACACACTTCCAAGATTTGTCATGGCCCCTTTCATTATCCTCTGGGCGGAGAACCCACTACATCAGCAGCACACAGCAGATGATCCCCGCCCTCCCGAGCCCATTGATCCAAGGCTCAATTAAGACGTTTCAAACGCTGACAGAGTTAGCGCCCACATGGACACGACAGGGAATCTGTCCCAACATACACACTCACCGTCTCTCTTATACACACACACAGACACACATGGACACCAACATTATTAACGTGATTACAGTCAACACGCACACACTGAGACACACATGGCCAAACAATGAGGCCAGACGTAGGTTTTCCTCAATCGCAGTGACTTAGACCCCTAGTTCTTAAAAGCTCATTTATTTATTGGGCCGTAATGTAAACAGTATGCTTCAAATGAGGCCTGTAATACTTTTCCATGGTGCTGTAGTTGGACATCTGATAAATTTGTCTCTCTCCCAGCTAGTACATTTGGTTCAATGGAAGTTGTGGGAATGTATGTTTTTGATTTTGCATTAATCATGAGAACATTTATTTTTCTTAGTGACAAAGCATTAGTGAGGTTTAAACCAATGATCTTCCGACCTCCATGGAATCGCTCCACTGCAATACCAGGAGGAAGCTAGCACGATATGTTTTTTTTCTCACTTACGTTACAGAGGGATATAATTTTTTTGTCTATGCATACAGGCCAGCTGAGAGCAGTTCTGCCCTGAGAACATATTTCAATAACTAAAAGTCCAACCTGCATATTGCAAAGGGAACTGCACTCATTAATGTCAGGTGGGACTTATGAACCAGACAATCCCCAAGAAATGGGATAATGAGAGTTTTGTCGATGCTGCGAACAAAATGTATGTTTCTAAACATTGTTGAAATGTTCTCTGAGGTCTTCTTTGAAATGTCTATGAAAAGGTTTGTTCATTTTCTCAGTACGACATGGGTACTTTCAAATAATATAGTTGGCACATTATCATTAGCTTTTTATGGCTCCAGCATCTCTCCAAACTGGTTGTGTTCTCTACTCCAGATCTCTACAGTAACATGCATCATTCATGTTTATTCAAAATCAGGACAGTCACGTCACATCGCGTGTGATGCATGCATGTACACAGAAACACAGACACACAGATGTAGACAGATCCAGAGCCACCCCAATTTCATCTTGTGGAAAAAATGTCACCATATAATATGTAACCATTAGATTTTAAGGGAACATTCTCTTAAAAATACCAAGAAAATTGTTTTTTTTTTCATTTGCAGAAAATGTTCCAAAGCAAGAAACTATTATGCAGTAAGATCACTAAATATTCAGTGGGATGCTGGTCTCTAAAATCACTGTAGAACAATCACACACATGCTCAGAGAAACACATGGTTCTGAGAATATTATGTGCTAGCTGGGCTTTCTTTTCCTCGTCCAGCATCTCTCTTTGTCTTTATTGTCTATGTGGATGCGGAGGAGCTGACTGAGTCCTCATCAGTTTCTGGGAGGATTGAGTGCAGAGTTGATGGTACAGTGAACCCGGGCCCTGAATCCCATCCCGGGCCATTCCTCAACTTTTGTCCCTAAAGTGCTGATGTCTCCAACGAGGAGAGATTCCATTTGACCAAAAGGCCTGCCTGTCCGTCCCTCTTCGGAGACAACAGCTGGGGCTGTTCTCACATCATTAATCCCCCCATTAGTTTTTCTGTTCCACATCTCACTGATTGGCAGTGGTGTGATCCAGGAGTGAATGTCTGCTTTGTAGGATTGTCTGCTTTGATTTTCTGTTCCGAGCACCACTGAGGTTCAACGTGCTTCCAGTTGAGAGGAGTGGAAGTGAGAGGAGAGCCGAGCTGCTATTGTCCCTGACCGTTCCACCTCCTTCTAACAGCACTCCCTCCTGGGACCCCTTTGGCCTAATAATGCGGCTGCGCCTCTCTTTGAGTTTTGGGGTCAGTAAGGACGCATTAGGCTGGTCTGTGTTGGTCAGTCAGTGGGGGGGCCAAAGAGAACCCTGTTTACAGACTGCTGGTGTTTACATTCCTTGAGGCTAGCGCCAGCTTTGGGGGACTGCTGTAAATAAAAGGAAATGCTCCTATTAGTAATGGAAAAATCCAACACATCAAGGAATGTTTTGGATTGAGAAAGAAAACTAATCTATTTTGCGCAGTGGGGCTATGTGGGGCTGAAACTAAGGTAGGGATGTTACAGATGAAACTAATTGTTCCTTGGTGAAAGGACTTGTGGGAAAAGCCATGATTCTCTCAAATTAGTCTTAAACCTTTCCAAAATAAATGTATGTTGTACTGTATGTAATAGCTGCATAAAATGGCAAGGTAAAACATTTATAAATAACAACAAAAATATTAACATATGTAATGACTGACAAAAATGAACATTTCACACTCCTTTAGTTCTGAGAACTGGCTAGTATGGATGGTGGATGACAGGAAGTAGTGTAGAGAAGTTGGGGCATAGTGGAAGTTAGTTGTAATTGGAGGAAGAGGGAGGGGGTTTCCTGTCCTATGGTCAATACATTTGTTTCTTGGTCGGACAGTGTAATTTTTGTGTTGATTTATTCATTTTTTTCTCAACCATTGATTGTCTTTGTCTCTCCTGGTATCTCTACAGCAAGTTTGAGATTTTTGATGCAGGTCTGAATATTATCACACTGCTTGTTTGACAGGGAAGCCTTTAGTTGTTACACACCTGTGGAAGGAGTCATTAGAGAGCGCCATGTCAAGGTATGCCTGTTCTTCAAACAAACCACTTGTGCACCCCAGGCAGGGCTACAACAATTTGCACCACCCGGTTGTGACACACAGTCACCGTTGGAAACCATGACCAGGTTACGATCCCTGGTAACCGTGGTAAAACATTTTTTATAAGAGCACACAATTAATTTTGTATGATTCTATGTCTGTTCTTGTTTCTACATTAAATAAAAAACCTACATTATTTATAAACTAAAATAACAACTACTTTGCATGTAAACTCAAGTGTAATTGAATATATTTGCATAAATTTACCCTAAATTCACCAAGCATGTTTTCGTCCCTACTTCACAATCATTCAAATCAGTTTCTGCTTCGAAATATAAGAACATTGCCTTAATATATCTGCAAAAATAGTGGAATGATAGTGTTGCACCACATTTATTCAACACAAATTATTTTGTGTGCATAAAAAGGTGCAGCCAAAAATTTTGAATCGCTATTGATATATGCCCTTTGGCAAATTCTTTTGAGGTGAAATCCCTTGGTCATTTCCTTGTTGCAAAAATTCTACACATTCTATGATGTTCGACAGGGGTCAGCATGGGCACCCTGAATGGTCTATGGCTACGTAGCCACGTACGCAACAAATTGCAATGCAATGTTTGTTCTGACACCTTTCTATCAAAATCAGCATTTACTGTTTCAGCAATTTGAGCTTCAGTATCTCATCTGATGGATCGAACCACACAGGCCAGCTTTTGCTCCTCAAGTGCATCAATGAGCCTTTGCCTTCCATGACCCTGTTCCTGGTTCACCACTTTTCCTTCCTGGGCCATTTTTGATAGGTACTGACCACTGCAGACTGGGAACACCCCACAAGAGCTGCAGTTTTAGAGATGCTCTGACCTAGTCGTCAAGTTTTTTGCTTTAGGGCCACATTGAGTTTTTTAAACCAAGCGAAGGACCTCATTACACAGATATGCGTGAAAAAGTAGGAAATGTGATTTCATTAAATTACCCCCCCACATATAAATATTTTGTTTTCTAACATTATTTCTTTGTTTGATTTCTCAGATTTTATTCACTACTGTTTGTTTCAAGATCATTTAGCCTACTCGCCGACACCTGTGAATCAAGACAGCCATGCATATTGAAAGTCATTCAAATATAATGAACCCTTCAAGGTTGAAGTCCTGGCATTTTTGGCCTCTGCAAGGATCCTACTTTGTCCTACAGTGAAGTGCCTTATAGTTTATTATTTAGAAGACTCTTAGCTACAAGATTAATAAATCAAACCCAACCTTTTGAGACAATGATTTGTATGCATGATGTCATATACAGTATAGCCTAAAAATACAAAAATGTATGGTAAATTTTATTGTTAATTATTGTGAAATACATGTAAACCATGATCAACATTAATGCAAAATCAATATTACCCCCAGGTCTTGAGAACCAGTGTGACATAGTTTTGGGATCCTTTAGTCAGATCATGTACGGGATGATTACGTTCACCGATTGATTTAATTTACAGGCGCACGATCTGAACACAAGGAGTCGCTAGAAAGCGATGTGGCAAGGTAGATGATTCCACTAATCCCAAATCCCAGGCAGCGCTATGCCAATTTGCGCTACCTCATGCTGGAGGTCCAGGGAAAGTAGGAGAACACATAGTCAGTCTTCAACCACTGATTATCATGACAAAGTCTATCCTGCAATGCAGCAACTTAGCCGACTACGCCTCGCAGACCCCTGATACATATTGTTTTTACAACTTTTGTAGGCTGGCCAGCAAAAGAGGAAGTCAAACTTACTAGCAGTAGCATGCAATTGCAGCTCATGGGGTAGATGTACAGTGACATAAAATACAGTACATCAGGACAGTAACCCAAGTGGGTGCTACACATTGGTGGTGGATGAGGTGGGATTTCCTTCTAACTGTGTAGAGCGCGTTAGGTTTCTTGAAAGCAGTATATACTGTAAGTTGAATTAATTATTTTTATTATTATTACATACATCTTGTACACTCATAGTTTCCCTTTAATCTCTTGTAGTTTTCACCTTGAATTCACACATATTACGATTCTTGTCAAGTCTTGCTTGTTGAAATTTTATTTCTTCCTTACAATTTATACCCCTTCCCATCTTTCATCATATGCAGTCATAACGATCCCTGCCTTATCCACACAAATCTCCAACGGATTCAAGAGCAAGCACTCTTCATCAATGCCAAGCCATTCTGTTTTTGTCCTGCTCATGACCTCAGTTCGCCTCACACCAGCGCAGCCACTTAGAGCCTGATGACACCAGGTGATCATTGCTGACATAGCCTTTCTGCACAGTGAGCTGATTATTGCCCCATCTAAGGGTCAGCATTTTAAAAGATGCAAGAGGACAAGCAAGTGTTTGAGGGCACTTAATGGATGCTTAGTTTACCTTTACTTTACCAGGCAAGTTGACTGTGAATTTATTCTAATTTGCAGCAATGCATGGGCATTAGATGGCTCATCGGTTAGACAGCGAGACTTGTAGTCAGGTGTTCAATTCCCCACTTTGCCAAATGTTTAGGTGTCCTTGAGCAAGGCACTTTTCCCTAAGTGGCTCCTTGGGGATGTCCCTATATCTACCTATATGTTGCTCTGGATAAGAGAGTCTGCTTAATGACTAAAATGTAAAAGTTTGACACCAAACATCACCAGGAAAGTAATGTCACTGGAATCACGAGGCGGGCAGAGCATGCGTATTTGTACACAATAGTTCAAAAGGAGGATTTTCTTAATTGCGTAGTCATCACGTTCTCGTTAAAAACGTTGAAGTTAAAGGTCAGAGGGAATAAAGCATGCTTTTGGAAAAGTAGAAGAGGATTGAGGAGGCAATTCAAGTTCTGTGGATCGGTTTGCATCGTGAACGTCACATTGAGCGTAGGTAAATGACGAGGCTTGCAATAGAGAGCCAGCCTTTACTAAACTGGCCCAACAGGAGGTGGTGTAACATTCAATTGGGGTAAGACGTGTTAACTGCTACCTTTCATTGTATGAATTGGACACAGAGAACTGCATGAGTACAATACAAAACATAAAATCTAATCAATAATCCAAATGGGATCTGGTGCAAATGGACCAGTCCAGGTAGCATATGGTAAATATCTACCTGGAAAAAATCTGTTAATCACGGTGCCCAGGGACAGCAGCATGGACTGAATGTGAGTGTATCTGGGTGTGTGTCCCTGCATAGTGTTTGTGATTGAGTATGTGCCAGTTGTGTGTGTTTCTTCCGTGTGACTGTGCGAAAGTGTTCTAGTGTGTAGAAGAGAGTGCAGGGCAATTGGGCAGTTAGTTTCTCCCTCTTAAGGCCTGGAGGTATGAAGTGCGTTTTGCTCTGTCCTGTTATGAAGCTCCTGAACCATCTCCGTAAGTGAGCAGTCACTAGCTGCACTGTGTTGACGTAATGCCCTGGAGTACTGCAACCTGGTAGTACTGATGAGAAGCCATATGGACTGGCAATGCTGTCTAATGAGACTTAATTTCTTTCTCCCCTTCCAATTGTTGTATAATTGTATACCCTGCCTTGTCGGCAGCTCCGCAACTTCATAAAGGGATTGTTTAGGGCGCTAACATGATTCATCCAACCACATGTCGCTGAGCCGGCCGATTCTTTTTGCACTGCTCATCCAACACAAAAGCCTTTAGTCAGCTCTTGTATGGGATGATTACAGTCATGAACTATATTTTGTGATTGGAGAGCGGCAAGGTAGATAATCCCACTTATCTATCCCTAATCCCAGGCAGCACTATGCCAATTTGCGCTGCCTTGTGCTGGAGGTCTGGGCAAAGTCAGAGAAGCCATAGTCAGGCTCAAACCACTGACTATCATAAAGTAGCTTGTCCTGCAATGCAGAGACCACAACGCCACGCGGACCCCCGTCTAATAATAATTCTATTTCATTAGAACGACCAGCAGGTTCTACTTGTAAATTGAATTGAATTTGACATTACCTTCTTGTGCTGTATATTTCAGATAAAAACTCCCATACTCTACTCTGCATCTCACACACATAGAGCCATTCACTTTCTACCTCATAGTTTGACAGGAAGCAGCTAAAAATATCAGACTAACACTTCTGCTGTAATTGCTAGGTTGCCCTCTTTATAGTTGGTACTGTATATTGCTAAAGCAGCCGCAAATGAATGTAATTGCTGTGTGCACAGGGAAGAGTGTGATGTCAGTTAGCTCTGGCTGTATAAATATAAGTTAGAACAGCACTAAGTGCCACTTTCCTTATATATAAAATCAGATGCTACGTTTTAGAGCTAGAGGCCAAGAAAACGTTGAGTTTGTAAATTGAGGACGATTGCCAAGATTGAAAAAAATAATTATCCTAACTTTTTAAATGAATGTTTTATACGCTTCGGGATGTTACGTGCTTTGTTGTCATGATTGCAAATAAACAAACATATGTAATATTCTAGCAATAAACACATTTTCTCACACTGTCTCCCTGGCCCCTTTGAACGACTGTCATGGTCTACTTTATTACTCAAATAAGTATTTTTCTCAGTATATTTTTAGATAGTAGTTGATAACATTATGGCCAACCATGGCAAAGACATCCATGCTATTTCTAAATAAATACATAGAAATGGGTAGTGCGTCAAAAAAAGACATCATTATCAAATGTACAGGCACCAGAAAATGCTATTGATATTTCATTGACTGAGATACAGAATATTTTGGTCTTGTTTAAATTCTAGCCACTTGAATAATAATGTAAAACTTGAAGGATATTTAAATGTAATTATTTTTTATCAGCATGATGTTACTATATGAGATCTTGACTGAACTTGAATTGATGTAAACATATTTAAAGAAAGAAAAATCTTAATTGCAAAAAATATTTTTTTAACTTTTACAGTATACAGGTTGCTTCTTCCTGTCTTTTAATTTTTTTATTATGAAATAGCCAGTGAAATAAAATAAAGTATTTTTAATATTTTTGAAGAAGATTCAAAAATAATATTTTTGCCTTGGATTTCCTTTTTCTACATACAGTATACTTAGTTCTGTTAACAGAAGTTACTTCCCATTTACTGTATATACAATATATCTTTATATCAGGTGGAATTTTAGTATGTGCAATGCTCCTCTCACCAAGTTAACCTGACTAAGTCTTCTCCTGATGAGGTGGCAGAGCAGACAGCATGGGGTCTGAGAGCATTCATCCAACCGGAATCCCTCCGGATCCTTCTGAATCCCTGGTCCACACTTGTGCACTCTCCTCTACAGCTCACCCTACAAATTTTGGGACTGGTTTGGCCTTCGCAAAAGCTTAATTCTGAAGTCTGTGAAGATTTTTTTGTGTGAATCTGAAGGACTGGAGGTATGATTTGGGTCCTGGTCCTGCTGGAAGATGTAGCTATAATAATGAGGCTTTTGCTCTAAAATCACCTTGACAGAATCTGCAATGCCATGTAATCCTAATAAGGTTTTCAGTCCCCTTGGAAGCAAAACAGACCCACAACATTGCATACATTTTCATTTTGGAAACCAGGTGACCCCAGGATTTAAACAGATTTAAACAGAAAAAAATATGAATACCGTATATACTCGTGTATAAGTCGAGACATTTTAGTCGTATACTACGTTTTAAATCGCAGAGTCGACTTATCCACGGGTCAGTGCATGTTTTGATAGAATTTTGTACATTGAATGCGGGGCAATGTCGAGTTACCGATTGTGCTAGTGTAGCCTACTTACAGGTAGCTGAATGTTGATACCTGACGGAAATCTGATACCAAGTCACTTGCATCACTGCTGAGTTCGTCAGCGTATAATATAAATCATACTGATATAAATTGCGGGCATGTCACTTGATACCACCTACTGCGAGATAGTATTAGCCTAATGACTCATCTGAATACACCAGATAAGTGGAACTCAATTGACTATTAACTCTTGTTTGTTGTTGAGTTACTATTAAGACTATGTATATACTTGTGTATAATGAGTCATAGTTTAGTATAAAGTAGAGTGACTACTAAGACTACCATATATACTTGTGTATAATGAGTCATAGTTTAGTATAAAGTAGAGTGACTACTAAGACTACCATATATACTTGTGTATAATGAGTCATAGTTTAGTATACAGTGCAGTGATTGCTGCTAGGTAAAATCTGACAAAATTATAAAAATCACATAATTTCATAGTCCCAAGTTTTACACTCGAATTGTCCTTGAGTCATAGCATATTTCATTATGGTCAAAAAACTGCCCTCGACTTACACACAAGATTGACTTATACATATACGGTAATCATTTAACAGTTGAACCATCCTCCTCACTGTGCATGGGGGAGAAATAAACTCACTGTCCCCTCAAAATAACTCAACACACAGCCATTAAGGTCTAAACCACTGGCAACAAAAGTGAGTACATCCCTCAGTGAAAATGTCCAAATTGGGGCCAAAGTGTCAATATTTTGTATGGCCACCATTATTTTCCAGCACTGCCTTATCCTTCTTGGGCATGGAGTTGGGCACCAGAGCTTCACAGGTTGCTACTGGAGTCCTCTTCCACTCCTCCATGATGACATCACAGAGCTGGTGGATATTAGCGACCTTGCGCTCCTCCACCTTCCATTTGAGGATGCCCCACAGATGCTTAATAGGGTTTAGGTCTAGAGACAAGCTTGGCCAGACCATCACCTTTACCCTCAGCTTCTTTAGCAAGGCAGTGGTCGTCTTGAAGGTGTGTTTGGTGTCATTATCATGTTGGAATACTGCCCTGCTGCCCAGTCTCCAAAGGGAGGGGATCATGCTCTGCTTCAGTATGTCACAGTACATCTTGGCATTCATGGTTCCAATTAACTGTAGCTCCCCAGTGCCGGCAGCACTCATGCAGGCCCAGACCATGACACTCCCACCACCATGCTTGACTGTAGACAAGACACACTTGTCTTTGTACTCCTCACCTGGTTGCTGCCACAGGCGTGACACCATCTGAACCAAATAAGTTTATCTTGGTCTCATCAGACCACAGGACATGGTTCCAGTAATCCATGTCCTTAGTCAGCTTGTCTTCAGCAAACTGTTTGCTGGATTTCTTGTGCATCATCTTTAGAAGAGGCTTCCTTCTGGGATGACAGCCATGCAGACTAATTTGATGCAGTGTGTGGAGGATGGTCTGAGCACTGACAGGCTTAACCCCCACCCCCTTCAATCTCTGCAGCAATGCTGGAAACACTAATTTGTCTATTTCCCAAAGACAACCTCTGGATGTAACGCTGAGCATGTGCACTCAACTTCTTTGGTCGATCATAGTGAGACCTGTTCTGAGTGGAACCTGTCCTGTTAAACCACTGTATGGTCTTGGCCAACGTGCTTCAGCTCAGTTTCAAGGTCTTGGCAATCTTCTTATAGCCTAAGCCATCTTTATGTAGACAATTCTTTCAGTTCTTTGCCATGAGGTGCCATGTTGAACTTCCAGTGACCAGTATGAGGGAGTGTAAGAGAAAACACCAAATTTAACACACCTGATTCCCATTCACACCTGACACCTTGTAACACTAGCGGGTCACATGACACCAGGGAGGGAAAATGGCTAAACAGGCCAATTTGGACATTTTCACTTAGGGGTGTACTCACTTTTTTTGCCAGTCGTTTAGACCTTACTGGCTGTGTGTTGAGTTATTTTGAGGGGAAAGCAAATTTACACTGTTATACCAGCCGCGGTCGGTGGATCTTAATTGGAATGGTGGGCAACGCACAAAACCCAGGGCCTGATTTACTAACACCAGCGCAGTTTGCACTGCGTCTGTTTATGCGAGTTCGGTAATTGCGCACGCTATGCTTCCACATTTAGCGTGGTATTTATCAAACCCGATACCCATTACGCAATCAGCGCATACTCCGCCCTCCATTAGCGCGCCTCTAAAAGCGCAAACAATGGCCCCGTAT
>JACXGM010030012.1:0-13445 GCA_016801145.1 Umbra pygmaea
AAAAAAATGAGCGTTTCCATTCTATTAGCTGTTTTTTTGCATAAATCACGGTTTATACTAAGTAAACAAGGACTGACATTTCTAAAATTAGGGTTAACAAAAGTGTTCTCCGCGCGCAAGCACGCGCATGCGCGCGCACTGAAATTTTACAGAGTCTCACGCCAGCCAAACTCCCAAAGTTGGCAACCCTGTATGCAGCAAAGCATTTGTGAAGCCACAACACGCACAAACTTGAGGCGGATGGGCTACAACAGCAGAAGACCCCACCGGGTACCACTCATCTCCACTACAAATAGGAAAAAGAGGCTACTATTGCAAGAGCTTACCAAAATTGGACAGTTGAAGACTGGAAAAATGTTGCCTGGTCTGATGAGTCTCAATTTCTGTTGAGACATTCAGATGGTAGAGTCAGAATTTGGCGTAAACAGAATGAGAACATGGATCCATCATGCCTTGTTACCACTGTGCAGGCTGCTGGTGGTGGTGTAATGGTTTGGGGGATGTTTTCTTGGCACACGTTAGGTCCCTTAGTGCCAATTGGGCATCATTTAAATGCCACTGCCTACCTGAGCATTGTTTCTGACCATGTCCATCCCTTTATGGCCACCATGTACCCATCCTCTGACGGCTACTTCCAGCAGGATAATGCACCATGTCACAAAGCTTGGTTTCTTGAACATGACAATGAGTTCCCTGAACTAAAATGGCCCCCAGTCACCAGATCTCAACCCAATAGAGCATCTTTGGGATGTGGTGGAACGGGAGCTTTGTGCCCTGGATGTCAGGGTGGGAAAATAACTTTTTTGCCCACCAGCCACTGTGGCTAGTAAATGCCTAAATTTTACCTGCCATTTTTTCCCAAATTGAAATACATAAAAGAAAATGCACTAGCATATTCTATATTCCTTCAATACATTAAATTCACTATGAATACATGTGTTATTAATATAGGTAATAAACTAAAAGGGACATTTAGTGAAGATAAGTCTGAGATAAATAATTTTCAGATGATTGACAAATTGTGCTAATATGTTTGCTAATTGTATGTCCTACTACTTTTAGTCAGCTACTTTTAGATCACTCATCCAACAGTAGGAAGTTTCAACTTTAAAAAGGTGTAAAACTTCGCTGTTGTAACACCTGACATACGCCACAATATTTAGATATTTGTACATTCATTTTCTAATAATCTGTTTGGAAAACATCTAGGATTAGTAATAAAATAATCCAAGCATTGGTTAAATTATCTATATTTACAGTTTAGTCATTTAGCAGACAGTCTTAGCCAGAAAGACTTATGTTCTGTGTGCGTGCTGCTTAATTGTATACGCGCGCAGGTGCCATTCTTTCCCTCTCCCTATGTTTTGTTTCACGCTCGCACCTGCCTGTTTACACTCGAATGTTGAATTGGTGCGTGAAGATTAATTTTTGCGCCAGTGAAATTATAAAATTTGCTTGTGGAGTATGTTTTTCGCGCTCGTGAGTTTTGACATAAATCTGATGCCATACAGAACATCTTCCCAAACACATATCAAGCTTATTTAGAAATCATTCAAAGTAGGCTACCTGGAAAAGGGAGACGTAATTCACGACAAACATAAGATATTGCCTTCTCAGCATGAGCTGACCGATAAATCTAACACACGAAGAGAGGCGGGACTTAAGGCAGAACAGCCAATCATCAGCCGGTCACACTCAAAGCCGGTGTATTTTTTGAGAGGGAGGAGGCAGCGAGCGCAGACAGCGCAGACACAGAGCGGGTAGAAAAACGGAGGAGCGACTGTAGTAAGGAGTTTGTGCCAAGATGCGGAAAAACTGCTGAAAAAGTGTGGGTGTTAAACCCTCTCCCCGGGAAAAGTGTGGGTGTTAAAACACCCACATCCCCCACGGGTGCGACGCCCCTGGGTATCGGCCCATCCCTAGTTAAGGACCTGCTAGTAAAAATATATAAAAATCCATCAAACTCACCAAAGCTGCTCATTATTTGAGAAGGAAGTCCGTCCTCCTTTCTCTTTTAAAAAGACTTCTATGACACGGTTGTACAGCACATTTTTACGTTAAGTTCCAATAAAAGATTCTGCCCAGTGCTGAGAGTCGATCCTGCCAAGTCCTATATTCGCCACCAAAGATACTTCTTCACCTCCATCTGCCATTCTGCTAAAAGTAAAAAAGCTAACAATCTAAAAATTGAAAGTTTAAAGAAATCCGAGTGCTAAGCTGGGAGAGCTAAGCTAGTTCTTGTTCGGATGGCATACTTTTTTTGCTGGACTTTATTGAACTGCCCCTCCTATCAGCAACAGAAACAATGCTGACATAAGGCTAGGCCTGCAGAAACACTTTACTAGGTCAAAGAACACACCCAACATGGTAAAGTTGATATCTGATTGTCATATTTTTAACCAATCAACAACATGGTCCTGATGGACTTCTGCCCTAGTCTCCCCGGAGACAACACAGATGAAAAAATCTTATTGGATAAAAGCTTTCATTTAAATGAGCTCCCCTAAAACCAAGGCAAAATGCTTTTAGCGCATTAAAAGAACGTACTGTAGCAATGAAATCACCATATAGACTAATTCAATTGAACTTTGTAAAATATATATAGTGTTAATGAAAAAATATATTAAAGAAGTACAAAAATACATTTCTGATTCTGATTATCTTTGGGCCTGCAGAGAAGACCTTGCAGGCCCTGACGGCCCACCACTGCCAAAAACATATCCTTGTGGTTTAGTGAAAATTGAAGATTTTCTTGCAGTCAATCATTAATTCTGTGCCACTTTCTCTGCAAATCCCTTTGCATCAATAACATGATCTCTTTTTCGAAAAATCTTAACAAAGAATAACAAAAAAATGGCTCCAGGGAGCAGCAAAAATTATCCTAAGCAATTTGCCTGGTTAATCGACTGTACTGTAACTCAATTGTAAAGGTAAATATAGCACTGTAAGAAATTAACAACATTCCTTACAAACAATTTCCAATTTCAACTGCTTTTTTATTTTAACATTCTTTTTATTGCACGAAAACCCTCATCTACGTTGGATACCTAAAAAACAACACTGTTCTTTCACTGCTTCAATGGCGTAATTTGTATTTTACTCGTCTGAGGTACAAGCAGATTTTTTACATTATTACTTTGACTACATGCAATCACATATGCAGATTACTTAACTATATAAGAATAATTAATTATATTAATAAAAGACATTGCATTATAGTATGACGTTCCTGGAACACGTAGTCTATATACACACACACACACGTTCATTTATTGAATTCGAACACAGGTGATATATCTTTCAAACATTTTTGGTGAGCTTTTCTTCTAAACGTGTCCCCACCACTTTTTTGAGAAAAAGACCCGGTGCAGTGTGGCAATCGGGAGAGTCTGGACTTTTCCCAGTTTGCCGGTAGTATCAGGCCACGAGTTCGTTCTGATAGTAGTTATATTGGACATTTTTAGTAACATCATCCCGCTGGTTTAAACTGTGCTGCCTCTTCCAATGAGACGCTACCGCTAGCACCCCACCCCTGTATACAAAACTGTACCCCGCACTTAAGAAAATGCATTTACAAAAACGTCTCTGTCCTCAGCAAATTTCAAACCAAACTGATGCCTTAACTCTGTATGCGTATTGTGATTTGTAAATAACAATCC
Source organism: Umbra pygmaea (assembly GCA_016801145.1). NCBI lineage: Eukaryota > Metazoa > Chordata > Actinopteri > Esociformes > Umbridae > Umbra > Umbra pygmaea. The sequence continues at coordinate 3,660 of JACXGM010030012.1, forward strand.
ACACAACGGTTTAGCATTTTGTAGTTGTATTTCAAGATCTGTGTGTGCGTGATGAAAGACTTGTAATAATTAACATTTTGCATGTGTACAACCTTTTTTTTGCAAGATGTAAAAAAATATTTACACACGCACAACCTATGAATTACACATACAACTCCTTATTTACACATACGCACCTTAAGAATTTCACGTGCAGATTTTATTTATACAGACAAATCACCAAATACAAAGACAACTCACGATGTACAGACAAAACACTTTTCACTTGAGCTCTCGCACATTTTTGGTATGGGGGTCAGGTAAAATAAGTGCCATAAATATGTGTGTGCGCGCATTAGATTTGCAGACTTGTATTTAACGCCTTGTGACTCTGTGGTCACATGACTTTGGTCAGGTGATTCGTGCTGCAGATCTGTAAAACTGAGTTTGTCCGTAAAACGAACTTCGTAAAAAGTGATTTGTGTGTGTGAAAACAGAGTTGTCCGCAAATGAGGAATTGCACCAGCAGAGGGCGCTGTGTGTCCGCAGAGACGGGTTTATTTAAAGATAAGAGATTTATATCGGTCTTTGTCAGATGACGTAACACTCCCAAGAACCGAAGTGCATTATGGGAGTAGCCGCCATTTTTGGGGTATTGATCCGAACAACAATATAGTGTTGTTCTGTTGTTGGAGAATTTAGTTATTAATTCATTTCAGGTGTCAATGGTACGTTCTTGTTGCGTGATAGGCTGTAATAGTGAGTCTCACGACAGCAGAGGTCAAAAACTTAACTACGGGGGAAGGTTTTTCAGTTTTCCCACTTTGAAAAAAGGACAAGGACAGCATGTGGCGAACGTAACGAAGAAGCGTCGGATCACCTGGGTTGCAGCGGTGCGGCGCAAAAACATCACCTTTACAAACAGATCTCCTTTTATGTATGTTTGCTCTCGACATTTTCATTTTTTTTATGTATGTTTGCTCTCGTCATTTTCCAAATAGCGTTCCCTGGCATCTTTGGTGAGTTTATCGCAGTATGGCCTTTTCTCAGTTTTCTTGTGCTTCTCCAGCTTTGCGACTTATTTTATTTGCTTTTTATCTCCACTAGTAAATTCTCTTCAGTGTTCACTGTCAGTACGTTAGTTACCAGTACCTCACAAATGGCGCCGAAGTGACGTCACACACAACAAAACCACGTGACTGACAAAGACCGATTGGTAGAAAATAAACTCTTTCGAATTTATTTGATTTTTTTCATCTAGACATCGATTGCAAGTGATATTAAAAAGGGGAAAAAAATAAATAAATAAAATGTAACTGGAAGTGGGAGAAAAAATTACACATTAGTATTGGAGAAAATATACTTAAAAATAACTTATTTTTCGGCCTAAGATTTTTGTTTTGCCAGCTAGTTAGGACATGTCGGTAGTATTGCTTTATAAGATGTGCATCACTGATCTGTTATGTTTATATAATATTTTATTGTGTCTTTTTGTGTAGATGGGCGTGACGGCAACAGGATTGCCAGCTGAACTAGTTAGCTTGGTTAGTTAGCTGCCTTTGCCAAGTTAAATTACAGTACATTAGCCTCATGTTTGCTAAATTAGCCATGGTCCCAGACCAGCGTGAAGTTGCCCACCCCCACACGCTCCAAATTGACTCAAAATAGGCTCAATCGTTTGTGTCGGTTTGTGCAGTTAACATTTTCGTTTGTGCTACTATGGTTGTTTAGATATTAATATTGTATCACTCTGAGATCACTCAGCCTTCCAGGTTACGAATTCACTAAAAATACAGTAGGCTCAATCATTTGTGCTTTATTAGTGCAGGTTTGTGCCGGTACAAGTTTCGTTGTTACTACTGTCTTAATGATACAGTTGAAGATGTTATATTATGTAAGATCTGGACACTCCAAAAGCACATCTCATTTGACCAAACCTCCTTCCAGTAGCAGCAGCAATCGATTGGAACGAACTACAAAAAAACTCTGAAACTCGTGAACACTCTCTTTTTAAATCACAAGTATCAACAATGTCTGATCACTGCACGTTCCACACTAGTGTACCTCAACCGATTTGATCTAGTGTCTTCGGTTTTGCACCGTGGTAAAGATAGTTTTATATTCACAAATTCGCATGCTCCACGGTTACGACACACCGTCTTCGGTGAAGAAATACTGTAGCTATCGGTGAACGGAGTAGTTAGGGACCAGGGTAAAAGTGCATCACACAGAGCTTCGGTTTCTATACGAGAGAGTACACATTTCATTTATTAAATGTTTATTTGAATGTTGAAATATTTATCCCAAAAAGCAACAGTACACTCTTCATAATACCATCTAATAGCCACAACGCATGCTTTTAATGCAAAAATGCACAATTTTTTAAATCGCTTTCTCAGTTTTTCAGATATTAATGTAAAAATGCATCAGTATACTCTCCATGGTACCATCTAACAGCCGCAAGACATGATTTTCATCAAATATCAATCATTGACCTTTATGGAATGTAATAAAGCCGTGATACTTCTGAACAGTTCAACTCCCGAAAGCATCCCTGGTTTGAGTATCGGGCCGATGTCGACTCTCACTACCGCTGGTTGAGGAGGATTCATTGAAGACGGAGTTAGCCTGGACATACGTCATGTTTTAGTGTTGTTTGTACCGATCTAGGCAAGCTACCTTACCTCAAGTTACCTTTTTATTAAGAATCCCTTATCTTATAACCAGAGTGGGAAATTAACTTTTTTGTCTACCGAAATTTTGGATGCCGAAATTTTACCAGCCACTTTTTCCCAAATTCAAATACATAAAATAAAACACATTACTATATTCTATATGGCTTCAATACATTAAATTCACTATGAATACATATTAACATAGGTCAATTACTAAAGGGACATTCAGTGAAGACAAGTCTGAGGTGAATAATTTTCAGATAATTGACCTATTGTGCTAATCTGTTTGCTAATTGTATGTCCTACTACCATATTTTAGTCAGCTACTTTTAAATCACATATGCAACAGTAGGCAATTTAAACTTTGAGAGGTGTAAAACTTTATTATTGTAACACCTGACGTACGCCACAATATTTACACATTTGTAAATTCATTTTCTAATAATCTGTTTGGTAAACATCTTGGATTACTAATAAAAATATCGAAGCATTGGTAAGAAACCATATTATGGCTATGTAAGATACTTGAATTAGAATCCGTTGTTAATAAACTAAGTTACAGTTGAGAAGTTGGAATTTGCGCGTGTAAATGTCTCTGGTAAAACGAGAGCGGCGTTTATCGCAGACTAAAAAAGTGATTTTAGTGACAGCTGAATCATCCAATGAGCCAGTGGCGGCTGGTGACTAAAAGATTTGGGGAGGACAGGTGGAAAACCCGCCCAGTGTGCCATTTTTTTTTAACACTATTTAGCTATTTATGTCTATATTTACTGTTATTGTTTAAATTTACATAACACATTCTGATTCAAAAAGGACAAAATTACGATAAAAAGTGCTTATACAGACACCCGGCCTGAAACCCCATAGAGCAAGCAACAACAGGTTGATGCACGGTGGCTAGGAAAATCTCCCTAGTAGGGTACAACCCTAAGAAGAAACCTAGAGAGGAGCCAGACTATCAGGGGTGGTCAGTCCTCTTTTGGCTGTGCCGGTCGATATTATAAGAATACATTAGTTTGTCTAAGTAATGATCATATTGTGTCACTAAATACAGGTGCGCTATTTCCAAAGTCTTTTGGTAGCATTGTCATCAACTACACAATTCAGTGGACAAGAACACAGACAGGGGTCACCTAGGAGTTGTCATATGACTGGTTCTGTTTCCAGGTGTAATCCATGGAATCAGGTTGTCCTAAGATCCAACATGACACCAGAAATGTTGGAACACAAGCATTCTATCATCGAATGATAACCTCTCATAGTAGAATGCAGACTGTAACCAACCAACAGTATCCACTGCATATTAGAATACTTATAGAACAGCTATTTTAACCAGGTGATAATTCTCCTGCATGTTACAATTACAATTGCTATAGTGAGAAGATTTTAGACAATCCAAAGAACACATTAGAAGTTTCAATATGGTCTGCTAATGATGCATCATAACGTGCAATCAAGACCCCCAACTCCTCATCAATTAACTTGTTTATGGGAACCCGACCAAAAAGATTCAGTCTACTATTGTCGCCAATGTGTTCACAACACACGTTGTGTTTTGTAGCCCGATCCAAATTGTTTTTAATGCAGAATCTATAAGGCAGACAAAGTGTTAAACTTTGAAGAAGATTTACAGTTCCCCATCAGATGGCATAGCAAAAAATATAGTTTGTTAGTTGTAGGACTGCCTGTTAGCCAAGAATATTTCTCATACCAGACCATGTTGAATTTTGAATTTATCTGGCGACCTTGAGCATTTATGGTAAATGTAATCTGTGAAGTTTGATTCTTACCTTCTCTGCATAATACAAACTCTGGAATTGCTGCAACAACAAATAATCCACTCGTGCTTCTTTTCCATCCCAATGTCTGTGTCCAATGCCATGCCTCTCTGCCTCGCCATTAATGTCCTGACCGAAATCCATATTAGCCAGCCATTGGCTTAAACCTCCCGAGCTGCACAAGCTAAAACTTGCTAGCTACTAAAGAACACGGAAAACGTAATGTTGAAAAATCACAAGGTAGTTCACAATGTGCACACTAGGTAGCTAATTCTCAATAAAAATATAAAAGAATAAAACGCTGTCCACAATTTGAGGTTATAATTCTTTTACGCTAAACACAGTTGATATTTGCTTTACCATCAGGTCGTTATGGTGTACAACTTTAATGGAGAACTCAAGATGACATTTGGAACAAATCATTGGACGAACGAGATGTCAATATTGTATTGTGGCTTTTGATTGGTAAGGGAGAGGGTTCCTCCGAGGCATCTTGTGACATGTTTCTTAAGAAATAATAATAAGAAACTAGCATGAAAAAGGTATGAAAAAATAGAAGTGCATTGAATTGATACTAAGATGTCCCGCCCTGGAGGTAAAAGAGACGATTACCTCCTCTAGCCTCCTCTAGTAGTCTACAGTATGTTATTTTCCAAACAACTCACCAATCTGCCTGCAGATGTCACTGTTTAAGCATTTTAATCATAATTTAAATTATTTATTTCAAAATAATAAATGAATTATAAGTTATACAGAGATTTTTTTAGAGTTTATATGAACCAATTACTATTTTTTATATTCTTGAACTCCCTTTTTCCTCTCAAAAAAATGAGGAGGAACAACCTCCCCTGCCTCAATGGACGAGCCTCCACTGCAATGAGCGTTTAGCATTCCGCAATGTTTGTGTGTGATTTTCTTTTTTCGATAACATAAAATCATATCATAATCACATCAACTTCCCCATATCTGTAAATATACACGTTTTGTCCACGATAATTTCTATATTGACTTAATCTAGCATACTCGGGCTTAATACTGGGAACTAAATGGATTTGTTTTTCTTTAATACCACACTATGTTTATGGTACCGCAGCTCAAGGCTGGAGTTCTCATAGACTAGCTCCGCAAAAAACAATCAAATATGCACCTCGACAGAAGTGCGTCTTTCATGGTTAATGAGAAAGCTTCTGCATTTTTGTCCAACGCGTTAATCTCCAATCCGAAACAAGTAATGTTTAAAGTAACCAAATAAAGAAACAAAAAAACGTATCATATGTTGTACAATTCACCCGCCAGAGTGGCTGGTAGATTGGGAAAAGTTCTACCCGCATTTGGCGGATGTTAATTTCCCACCCTGCTTATAACTCACGAACATTGCATCAGGGGGAAAAGAGAATATATTCATTATTATTGTATTAATTTCATAAGTGCATATTAATTGTATTGTTATACCCCCAACTACATCATTAGTATAATATTTAATCCCCTCTGTTGCCTCCCTTGTTGTTGGTCAGTCTTTATGAAAGTTTTAATGTTCTGTGTTTTCAAGTCTATAGAGTTGGTTATTTATAGGGAAGTTCTTTCTCCCTGTATTCTTAGTTCAATAAATCCTTCACCATTGAAAAATGCTCGTGCCTCCTGCCTTCCTTACCTTTAACCATGACAGAATGACCAACCTCTTTAAGGACACAGCGTTTTCCAGAATTTATGGAGCTAGGTTACTGGCCTCCTTTAGGGAGACAGTAGCTTCTGAAGAAGATTTGGACCTGGAGGATGACTTGCCATTTCTTCGGCAACAAAGCAGAAAGCAGAGGAGAATGACTTGGCTGAGGATTAGTCCAACCAGGCCTACTGCTCTTTGGGCTGGTTCTCCCATTCTCCATCCTACGTCTCTATCTCCTCAGGTCAGATCTCCAACCCACCTGCCTGTGCCTACAGCTCTTCAGGCCAGGTACCCAGCCTCTGTAACTGGACCCATTGTTCCTCGGGTTGGATTTCAAGTTCTTCTGTCAAGGCCCCATGCTCTTCAGATAAAGCTCCTATCCCACAGGTTAGAGCCCTTAGCTAACTGGTAGGAGCTCTTAGCTCTTCTGTAGAGGGTCCCAATTCTCAAGTTAAGGTGCCATGTTCTCCTTTTAAGGCCCCATGCTCTATAGATGGAGCCTCTAACTCACAGTTAGAGCCAGTAGCTCATCAGTTAGATTCCCAAGCTCCGCTGGAGAGGGCTTCAGTCCTCTAACCGCAGGCCTAAGACATGTAATCAGGTCGCCATCTGCTCCAGACAAGGCTGCATGGTCCCAAGCCCAGGTCCCTAGTTCTCAAACCAGGGCCCTGGATTCGCAAGCCAGAGCCCCTATTACTATAGTTCAGGCACTTGTCTCACTCCCTGCTGAAAAGTTCATCTGAGACCCAGCAAAATGGCTACCTTTGTTTAGTCACATAGAGGACTTTTTCCATCAGCAAATATGTGGTTCTCTGACTGGGAGGTACAAGGTCTCCTACCGGTGGGCTAATGAAAATCAGGTCTTGCAGCTGTTAAATTGTTCCATGGTAGAGAATACTAAAGAATTATGAGATAAATATCTCCAAAACAGCGAAAGTCATTTCAAAAAGAGTGCTATTGTAACTTTATTATATTACATAAAAGTCAACGATTGATGAAAATCATGTCTTGCCGCTGTTAGATGGTACTATGTAGAGTATACTGAGGCATTTTGAGATGAATTTGTCCAAAATTGAGAAAGCTATTTCCAAAAGGGTGCTATTACAGCTTTATTACATTCCATAAAGGTCAACAATTAATATTTGATGAAAAACATGTCTTGCGGCTGTTAGACGGTACTCTGGAGAGTATACTGATCCAGTTTGAGATTAATATCTCAAAAATTGAGAAAGCTATTTCAAAAACGATGCTTTATTTACTTTAAAATATTCCTTAAAAATCAACGATTGATATTTAATGAAAAACATGTATTGCGGCTGTTAGATGGTAGTATGGAGATTATACTGATGCATTTTGAGATGAATATCCAAAACTGAGAAAGCTATTTCATAAAGGGTGCTATTATAGCTTTATTACATTCCATAAAGGTCAACGATTGATATTGGATGAAAATCATGTCTTGCGGCTGTTAGATGGTACCATGGAGAGTATACTGATGCATTTTTACATTAATATCTGAAAAACTGAGAAAGCTATTAAAATATAGTGCATTTTTGCATTGAAATATTCCTTAAAAATCAACAGTTGATAATTGATTAAAAGCATGCGTTGTGGCTGTTAGATGGCATTATGAAGAGTGTACTGTTGCTTTTTGGGATAAATATTTCAACATTCAAAAAAATATTTAATAACTGAAATGTGTACTCTCTCGTATAGAAACAGAAGCTCTTTGTGATGCACTTTTACCCTGGTCCCTAACTACTCCGTTCACTGATAGCTACAGTATTTCTTGTCCGACATTCTGCACTCGGCAGTCCGCACGGCCGAAGACGGTGTGTCGTAACAGTGGAGCATGCGAATGTGTGAATATAAAACTATCTTTACCGCGGTGCAAAACCAAAGGCACTAGATCAAATCGGTAGAGGTACACTAGTGTGGCATGTGCAGTGATCAGACATTGTTGATACTTGTGATTTAAATAGAGAGACAGTGTTCACGAGTTTTCAGAGTTTTTTTGTAGTTCGTTCCAATCGATTGCTGCTGCTACTGGAAGGAGTTTTGGTCAAATGAGATGTGCTTTTGGAGTATCCAGATCTTACACAATATAACATCTTCAACTGTATCATTAAGACAGTAGTGAAAACGAAACTTGTACCGGCACAAACCTGCACTAATAAAGCACAAAAGATTGAGCCTACTGTATTTTCAGTGAATTTGTAACGTGGAAAGCTGAGTGACCTCAGAGTGACCTATACAATATTAATATCTAAACAACGATAGTAGCACAAACGAAAATGTTAACTGCACAAACCAGCACTAACGAGGCACAAACGATTGAGCCTATTTTGAGTCAATTTGGAGCGCGTGGGGGGGGGGGGCAACTTCACGCTGGTCTGGGGGTCTGGGACCATGGCTAATTTAGCAAACATGAGGCTAATGTACTGTATTTTAACTTGGCAAAGGCAGCTAACTAACCAAGCTAGCTAGTTCAGCTGGCAATCCTGTTGCCGTCACGCCCATCTACACAATACGACACAATAGACGATAATATAAACATAACAGATCAGTGATGCACATCTTATAAAGCAATACTACCGACATGTCCTAACTAGCTGGCAAAACAAAAATCTTAGGCCGAAAAATAAGTCATTTTTAAGTATATTTTCTCTAATACTAATGTGTAATTTTTTCTCCCACTTCCAGTTACATTTTATTTATTTATTATTTTCCCCTTTTTAATATCACTTGCAATCGATGTCTAGATGAAAAAATCAAATAAATTTGAAAGTTTATTCTCTACCAATATAAATCTCTTATCTTTAAATAAACCCGTCTCTGCGGACACACAGCGCCCTCTGCTGGTGCAATTCCTCATTTGCGGACAACTCTGTGTTTTCACACACACTAATCACTTGTTACGAAGCTCGTTTTACGGACAAACTCAGTTTTACAGATCTGCAGCACGAATCACCTGACCAAAGTCATGTGACCACAGAGTCACAAGGCGTTAAATACAAGTCTGCAAATCTAATGCGCACACACATATTTATGGCACTTATTTTACCTGACCCCCATACCAAAAATGTGCGAGAGCTCAAGTGAAAAGTGTTTTGTCTGTACATCGTGAGTTGTCTTTGTATTTGGTGATTTGTCTGTACAAATAAAATCTGCACGTGAAATTCTTAGGGTGCGTATATGTAAATAAGGAGTTGTATGTGTAATTCATAGGTTGTGGCTGTGTAAATATTTTTTGATGTCTTGCAAAAAAAAAGGTTGTACACATGTAAAATGTTAATTATTACAAGTCTTGCATCACGCACACACAGATCTTGAAATACAACTACAAAATGCAAAACCGTTGTGTGGATTGTTATTTACATGTGTGCAATTCACATAATACGCATACAGAGTTAAGGCGTTATTGTAATCCCATAAACTGACACCCATTCATTTTTGTCCTGCAAAGTGAAACTGTAGCTACTTTGATATTCAAGCTGTTTCCCAATGTCAAGGAAGGATCCTTGAAAGTCGGAATTTCAAGGATGCTACGTCATCAAAGTCCGTCGAAGTACTGTTCCAATGTCAAGGATCCCCCGAATTTCTACCAAGGACTGAGTCCTTCGTTCAGAGAATTTCCCATAGACGGTCAAGGATGCATATGTGTATCCTTCGCGCTCTCAAATCACCCACA
>JACXGM010030013.1:0-13445 GCA_016801145.1 Umbra pygmaea
CAAGGGAGTAGGCAGGCTCGTAGTCCAAAAACAGGCAGAAGTCCAAATACCGGGAAGGACAAAAGACTGACAGGATTAACAGGTCAAAATGAAACAATAGCTAGAACGACAAGCACACGACAAGACGATCAGGCAAATGCCAACAGACACCAGTGAACTAAATACAAAAAAGGACTAATGAGGATAGGGTACACCTGATTAGGGGAGGAGACATACACAGACAGGTGAAACACATTAGGACATTACACTGACACCCAAATGCGATGACAGACGATGGCTTTTGGACCTGACACTGATAACAGCTTGGATGGTCCTTTTCCTCTTTGGCCCGGAGAACACGACGGCTGTTTTGTCCAAAATCTATTTGAAATGTACACAGACTTGTTGGACCATAAAACAAGATTCTACTGTCCATTCAGTGTTGATGCTTTGCATAGTAAATCCTTAACCTGTATCTGTGGATGCAGCGGCGAATGTTGTTGACAGACAAAGGTTTACCAAAGTATTCCCGAGCCCATGTCAGGATTTCCATTACAGAGTCATGACGGTTTTTAAGACTGTGACGTCTGAGGGATCGGAGATCACACGCATTCAGAAGTGGTTTTCGGCCTTGCCCTTTACGCACAAAGATTTGACCATATCGCTTCACTCTTTTAATTATACTGTGCACTGTAAAAGGTGAAGTGCCCAAAATCTTACCGATTTATCTTTGGGGAATATTGTTCTCAAAGTTTTGGATTATTCGCTGATGCATCTGTTGGCAGATTGGCAAGCCTCAATCCATCCTTGTTTGTAAAATATAAGGCCATTTTTGGAGGCTCCTTATATACTATTATTACATGATGGCCTCACCTGTTTCACATCAGCTTCTTCTTTCTACTTATCAGGTCACTATTAGTGGGCGCAGATGGCTCAGTGGTTAGAGAACTTGTAGTCAGAAGATTACCAGTTTGATTCCAAAATGTCGTTGTGTCCTTGGGTGAGACACTTTATCCTAATTACTCCCAGGTTGTTGCTGTAAATAAGAAAATATTCTTAGGTAACTTACCTGGTTAAATAAAGTAAAAAAAAGAAATGCATAATTAGTCATAATTTGCCCCTTTTGCCAACTTTTTTGGAACGCGTTGCATGTATCTATTTCAAGTAGGAAATATGCATTAGGTGCAGATGGCTCAGTGGTTAGGGAGTCAGACTTGTAGTTGGAAGGTTGCCGGTTCGATTCTTGTGTCCTTGGACAAGACACTTTACCCAAAGTTGTTCCGGGGAATGTCCCTGTACTTTAAGTTGTTCTGGATAAGAGCGTCCGCTAAATGAGTAAAATGTAAATGTAGGTAAAACATCAAATACCTTGTCAATATACATTTCTAGTTTAAATACAAGCCAAAGTACATTTACAAATCACTTTTAGTTTTTTTTGCATTTCTCATACTGTCCCAACGTTTTGGGAATTGGAGTTGTACTTTCAGTACAAGAAGTGTCTTATTCTCTAAATGTTAGAACAGCAACTAATAGCCTGGATCCTGTATTGTTTGTGTTGTTTTTCATACTTTTGAAACTGACCATTGGAGTTGGTAGGATAAAAACAAACAGTTTTCTAGGACAAGGCCAAACATTCATACACAATGAAAATATACAAATATGATTACTTGCAATATCCTGAATGGATATGAATCTTCATAACAGTCAAAGTTTAGAGATTCAGGAAAATATTTATTCTGTTACATTGTTAGAATTTGTGATTCTGTCAAAGTGAAGTGGCTTCAGCCCACTGAGAGTCTACAGCTACGGTTTTGAATTTCTGTTGTCTTCTGTTTTAGCTACTTTACCATATGGTTAATTGGCATCACCTGACTGCCCTTTACCTGTTCAGTTATTTAAAAAAATATTGCATCCAAGGCCCTCCTGCACCCGAAAAATATATTTCAGGGTCCCTAAAGCTTTCCCTTGAAAGCTCAAACAAAAGAAGAAGATGGCAGGAAAGATCATCAGAGATGGCAGCCACCTTAGCCATGGACTGTTCCAGCTACTCAGATCCACCAGACACCACCAGTACAGGAGCACACTGTCGAACAGCCAGACTGGTTAACAGCTTCTTTCCTCAGGATTTCAAACAGAATTCATTAATCTGCCCTGTGAATTAAATCATGTTTTATAGTTAGCCAATGTGTAAACCCTCCTACGCATGTACCAATGTGTAAACCCTCCCACGTATGTACTAATGTGTAAACCTTCCCACGTATGTACCAATGGGTAAAATCCCCCACTTATGTACCAATTTAAGAATTCTGGGTTAAAAGAGCAGAATTGGACGGTTTGGCGACACATGCCTGGAGGAAGCATCTGTATCTGGAGCAAGCATCTGTATCTGTAGCATGGGGTGGACCCAGAATGATTTAGGGTGCCATTGAATACAACTGTTCTCCTCCAGCAAGGCGACTAGCAGGAGCTTGTTCAGTTTAGTACTAATTGATAATAGGTTGGGTCACGAAATCTACTGCTGAGCTGACAAAGCTTTTTGCAATCCCATTAACCCATAGGTGAAAGCTGAATATTAGCTCTTCATCGGTGGTACATCAACTTTTGGTTCGGATACCATACAGCAAAACACCGCACAAGTTGGAAAAATGGTGTGATCCCATCATTAGGAATCTCCAGCCCTGGTCATGAAGAGCTACTGTCCTGATAGTTTTCAGTCCCTTAAATTTGCACACTTGATTATACAAACCCGATTCCAAAAAAGTTGGGACACTGTACAAATTGTGAATATAAACAGAATGCAATGATCTGGAAGTTTCAAATTTCTATATTTTATTCAGAATAAAACATAGATGACATATCAAATGTTGAAACTGAGAAAATGTATAATTTTAAGGGAAAAAAGGTTGACTTCAAAAATCATTGCATCAACACATTCCGAAAAAGTTGGGACGAGGCCATGTTTACCACTTTGGCATCCCCTCTTCTTTTTATAACAGTCTGCAAACGTCTGTGAACTGAGGAGACAAGTTGCTCCAACTTAGGAATAGGAATGTTGTCCCATTCTTGTCTAATACAGGCTTCTAGTTGCTCAACTGTCGCAGGTCTTCTTTGTAGCATCTTCCTCTTTATGATGCACCAGATGTTTTCTATGGGTGAAAGATCTGGACTGCAGGCTGGCCATTTGAGTACCCAAATCCTTGTTCTACTCAGCCATGATGTTGTAATTGATGCAGTATGTGGTCTGGCATTGTCATGTTGGAAAATGCAAGGTCTTCCCTGAAAGAGACGACGTCTGGATGGGAGCATATGCTGTTCTAGAACTTGGATATATCTTTCAGCATTGATGGTGCCTGTCCAGATGTGTAAGCTGCCCATGCCACACGCACTCATGCATACCATGAGAGATGCAGGCTTCTGAAATGAGCGCTGTTAACAACTTGGGTTTTCCTTGTCCTCATTAGTCCGGATGACATGGCGTCCCAGTTTCCCAAAACACATTTCAAATTTTGATTTGTCTGACCACAGAACAGTTTTCCACAGTCCATTTTAAATCAACCTTGGCCCAGAGAAAACACCTGTGCTTCTGGATCCTGTTTAGATATGGCTTCTTTTTTGACCTGTAGAGTTTTAGCCGGCAACGTCGAATGGCACAATGGATTGTGTTCACCGACAAAGTTTTCTGGAATTATTCCTGAGCCCATGTTGTGATTTCCATTACAGTAGCATTCCTTTATGTGATGCAGTGCCGTCTAAGTGCCCGAAGATCACGGGCAACCAGTATGGTTTTCAGGCCTTGACTCTTACGCACAGAGATTGTTCCAGATTCTCTGAATCTTTGAATGATATTATGCACTGTAGATGATAATAACTTCAAACTCTTTGCAATCTTTCTCTGAGAAACTCCTTTCTGATATTGCTCCACCATTTTTCGCCACAGCATTGGGGGATTTGGTGATCCTCTACTCATCTTAACTTCTGAGAGACACTGCCATTCTGAGAGGCTCTTTTTATACCCACTCATGTTGCCAATTGACCTAATGAGTTGCAAATTAGTCCTCCAGCTGTTCCTTATGTGTACTTTTAACTTTTCCGGCCTCTTATTGCTACCTGTTCCAATGTTTTTGGAATGTGTAGCTCTCATGAACTCCAAAATGAGCCAATATTTGGCATGGCATTTCAATATGTCTCACTTTCAACATTTGATATGTTATCTATATTCTATTGTGAATTACATATGAGTTTATGGGATTTGGAATCGGGTTTCTAATAATCAGCTGGTTGATAAGCTGAATGAGGCTACATTATGTGTGGTTGTAGTGAAAACCTACAGGATGGGAGCTCTCCAGGACAGGGTTGGGTACCCCTGATTTAGGGCCTCAAATGGAGACACATTTAACACAATCGCATGGTTTCTGAAATGTCTGCATTTAGAGGGGAAATGAAAAACACTTTATACATTTAATCTACCCATAGTTCGAGTTACTATAATTTCAGTGTGATTTATGGACCTACCCAGTAAATAACAGAAATAAGGAGCACTACAGTGGAGCTTTATTTGTATGCTAAGGGCTAGTTTCACGGACAAGGTTTGAGCTTAGTCCTGTAGTGTTCATTGTACAGTACATGTCTTATTTGTAGGCTTAACATTATGCCAAGTAAACATACAGTCTAATCATGTTCTCATGTGCCAATCTGCTTGCGTGACAAGTTATTTATCCCATTTTCTCCTGTTTTCTTCTCCACCAACGACCTCTGCCCAGTCGCTCTGCATCCCGCCCTGCTGTGACATCCCGCCCAATCCCCGTATCGTTCAAGTCAGGATGTTTTCTTCACATTGTTATTCTTCTCTTCTCCCTGGCTTTCCGATTTCTATGGGAAGTCCTGCGTTGCAGCCCAATCATTTTAGTTTTTATTAAGATGTGCAGATAAGGCAGCCGGGCCCAGGGATGATTGTCGCGTGGAGCCACATGAGGAAAGGGAGAGGCGGGGACACTCAATTAGGCGTAATTTAATGCAGCCGGCAGAAGATAAAACAATTAGAGTGTCTCTGCAGGGAGGATGTCTATAAAAGGCTGCTCAGCGTCAGGAATCACAACAGGAGAAACAGTTGTGAAAGCCACTGAGATCCTCGATCCGAGAATAATTGTGGAATTTATTTCTAGAAAGGATAAAGAAAATAAAGAGTGCCATTTCTTCCACAAACCAAGCATATGAATGAAGCTTAACCAACAGGAATTCTCGCACTAAGCTGGAGTTTTCATGGTCAGTTTTCTGCTCTACAAATGTCAAACCCTGTTATGGTGTAAAAAAGAAACACCAACTCTCTACTTCAAAGACTTTTCCTGTTAATCAGTGATTCTGATCGACGGGTTTGTTCTTGCATCAGGATCCAAAAAACAAAGTGCTCATATACCCACTTGGTCATTTTGTCTTTAGTAGTACAGAACTGTTAAAGTCAAAGCTTATCGCTCACATTTAATATTTGCAACCAACTGGGACTCTGAGATTTTCCTTTCATTATCTTTGTAACGGAGCCAACTAGAAACATGCTTTCTGTGTGTGAACTAGTAACTCCTCCTCCACTGTATACGCTGTTAAACTACATGGCTGTCTTTGGCCCACACTGTCAATGACGGGTGTCTCTGTATGGATGTTTTCAGTCTGTAACAGGAAGTGACAACCGCTAATGTCATCATGACATTGTGTGTTTCCTGTCCACTTTCTGTCCTCTGATTTCATGATCCATTTAGAGCTTTGTTGTTATTTATTGTTATACACAGAGTACACAGACGTAATATCAAATTTGACTAATAGCCAAATACATATAATACACTGACAATAGCTAATCTGGAGCTTTTAAGGGTACTACCCATTTGCTTAAATCTCATCACTCCTTATAATTACAATCAATTAATTTACAGACACTGGTATCAAGATTGGCATAAAAGGAATTTGGTTAAAGTTCCTTACACAATGAGCTTCATCCTTTACATTAAGACAGGAATTAAAAAAGTGACAATAACGAAATATCGCCAACTTTATTAATTTGTGCCGTATTCATCTGGTAAAGATGTTTCACCTGTTAAGGACATGCTAATGTGACCATATAATACTGGTATGATGCTCCTTGCTGGACTGCAATAAGCATGGTGTAACGAACAAACATGGACCAGAAGGAAAAATCAATGCAGTATATTACTTGAAAACTCAGTATTCCTCACAGCAGGTGATACTAAACAACAGACCACAGGCTAGGGAGAGTAATATAGACAGGCATGGTCAAGCAGTACAGAACAGGCTTTCAGAAGGGCAGGGAAGATAACCAGGCTCTCAAACAGGCGGGGACAGGACTTGGAAACGGGTTGTCAGACAGGCGGAGGTTGGTACACTAGATGGGATCTCAGACAGGCAGGAATCAAACAGGAACTTGGGTAATCAGACAGGCAGGTTCGACAACTAGGCAAGATCAGAAGAAGGCAAAGGTACCAGTGAGATAATCCAAAATCAGAGTAATATTACGAAGGCTATACAGGTCAGACCAAAAGACAAGAATTAGAATGCTCGGAATGGAAATAGTTTTTCACAATACCTCGCGAAGAGGTGATGAGGTGTGGGTGTTTATATACAGACCAGAGTGAACAGGTGTTAGTATTCAGGTGATTTGGACCTGAGTATGGAGGTGCGTTCATGACTGATGGGAAGTTGGGCAGTGTTGTGAGAGGAATGAGGTCGCGGGACCCTGGTGGAATCAGAGGACGTCACACAGCATTAACTTTCCCCAGTAAAACATCCCAACCCTTCTTAAAATCTTCAGAACGTATTTGACTGTATCATACTCCGTTGTTACAAGGTGATCTGCAGCACATCTGTGATTAAATAGAATTTGTTTTCTTTCAAGTACTTTTATTGTGTGAATGAGCTTATCAGAACTGCTGATGGCACCTTTGAAATAGTCCTAATAGCATCTTCAAATGTGCTGAAAAACTGCAAAACCATACATGTACATAAAGATGTGATGATGATGTTGGTAGAATTTGTATGGGTGTGTGTGTCTGTGTGTGGGCGGGGGGGGCATCTAGTTGTTTATGAGTCGGAGCCTAGCTAAGTAATGGGAAGTCACATTCTATAGGTTGCTAGAATGTTATACACTAACAAAATGTAAGTACCGCTCACTTAGATAGCATGTAAGTCCATGCTGGCTTGCGATTGTCCCTGATTACGAAAATCTAACATGCTAATTGCCCGCCTGCTGAGGTCTTCCTCAAAACCAGCTTATCAGGGGACACAACTGTTCTTCTCCAGCACGGGTCGCAGGAAGCTCAGGGTGGGGTGAAATAACGAGGATGGGATGGTGTTTGGGTGTGTATGTCTATAAACAGAGCAGGAACACAGACCGCCTGGTTTCCCTCTGGGGTATGCCAGGATGATCTCTACATTCTGAGACACACACTCCACCCACCACAGTCCCACTCCATCAGCGTTGCATTGATTGGCTGTGAATAATTTTCCCATCTGGCAGCAAAGGTAGGAATGTATCAGTAATCAGGGTTTAGACATTCACAAAGCAAACAGAGAAGAGAAAAGACGTTTACACAACAGACAAGATTTTCAGAAAATAGATTTTGGGCCGTATTTTAACGATCTAAACGCACGATGTGAAGCACATGGCGGAAGTGTGCTTTGGGCGTGTCCAAATCCACTTTTGCTAGATTGACGATGGAAAAAAGGGTCCATGCGACAAATAAACCAATCAGAGATTCATCTCCCATGCAATAAACCAATCAGAGATTCATCTCCCATGCAATAAACCAATCAGAGATTCATCTCCCATGCAATTAACCAATCATAGATTCATCTCCCATTCCCTTTAAGAGCCAGGCGCGTTTGTACCTTGGCTCCTTGCTTATGATGGAGGATTTGCACCATACTATTTTTATTTGTAATCTTTTGCATGTTTGTGTGCTGCTGCGCTTCCCTGTGTGTGTGTAACAAGCATAGTGTGCACGCGCTGTGCATACAACTAGGTGCATTTGACTCATTTGCTGGTAAAATAACAATGACATGCTGCGCCATTGAATTTAGACCAGGTTTTGTTCATCAATGGCCCTGTTAGACCAGCACACACATGGGCACAAATAGGGACGCAGGTGCACTTGCTATTCTAACGACGCTGGCCCGGATGGGAAATTGACAACTGCGTCGGTCTTAAACTAGCAAAGGCACTTGCGTTTGGGCTTTGCGCTGCATTGCGCCAGGTGCAAGATAGGGCCCTATGCATGCAACAAGCATAGTGTGTACGCGCTGTGCATACGCCTAGGTGCATTTGACTAATTTGCTGTTAAAATAACAATGACATGCTGCGCCATTGACTTTATACCAGGTTTTTGTTGGTCAATGTCACGATCACTTTCCGATGCCTGGAGATATCAATACACCCAGAATATCCTGAACACACCTCCCTGTAAGATCAGCACGACCCATGGGCGCAAATATGGGTGCAGGTGCACTTGCTATTTAAACGACGCGGGCGCCGGATGGGAAATTTACAACCGAGTCGGTCTTAAACTAGAAAAGACACTTGCGTTCGGGTTTTGTGTTGCGTTGTGCCGGGTGCAAGATAGGGCCCGTGATGTTCTGAAAACAGTCAAGATGTTCAGAGAACATATAAAATGTTCACACAACAGTCAAGATGTTCACACAACAGGGATCTCCCCTGGGCAGTCTGTCTGTATTATGTAGATTCTGCCAGCAGTTGCTCAAATAACTGAAATAATGATAAAGTTATAGTTAGCAATTATTTTGGTTGAATCACGATTGGGCAACAATGGTGCTTAAACATGAAGACTGAACACAACCAATAAGAAATATCAGAAAGGGTTTAGATTAGGTTTAGAAATTCCTTTTTGCACTTTTCAAGGCAGGCTGGATGTAGCAATTTGTATAGCATATGGACACAGATGTTAAATTAAGCAATTTACCAAATTACGCAGAATTTACCTCTGTCTTTCAGAGATTATACAACAGACAAGTTGTTCACTCAACAGATAAGATTTTCATAAAACATAGAAGAAGTTCAGAAAAGCATCAAGATGTTCTAACAACAGACAATATGTTCAAAAAGCAGACAAGATGTTCACAAAGCAGAAGAGATGTTCACAAAGCAGACAAGATGTTCACAAAGCAGACACAAAGTTACAAAGCTAACAAGATGTTCTTCATTAGTGAGTAGATTTGATGCATTCAACTGGTGAAGGTGCTGAAGCCTTAAGGTCTTGGTGTATTGAGACATTCAAGCACCCAAAAGAGAGTTGTGAAAGGATGCCGATACTAGGTATTCAATACACAATATTCCCCTCAATAATATAAACATTGCATCTTCATTTTTTGGAACATGTCTGTGGAACACTAGACCTAAAATCATATAGAAAGCTTTTTCTAAAACCACACATACCCATCTTTAGTCATATAAAGGTAGTCCTTAGCTCATATCTCAGCTAAAAGAAGTTGCAGCTGCGTGCCTGGAGATTGAAAGGTAAAATCCATCAAACTGTGTTCAGCAGCTGCAGCCTGAGCGTGCTAGAGAAGGCCTGGTTCTGTGACGGATGGACCTGCGGTGGCTCTGAGGGAGTGAAGCGAGGTATATCCCCTTACAGACGGCCTTCAGATGCACTGCAGAACCCCATTCTTGTCATACAGGACATAGCAGTAGTACATGAATGATGTAACCCCTTGGTGACCCCATAGGTGGAGAATAGTCACTATGGTTACCTATATACAGTATGAAACAAACAACATTGCTTCTGCTTTGATTTAAAATGTGTGCCTGAACTAAGGAAAGGATGACTAATGGTGATTATCTTGAACCTGTTTATGTTGCTTTACATGTCTTATATTTACAGTATATAACACATTTTTTAAGCACTGAGGTTACCAGATGTTTACCGGTATTTTCCTTCACGTGATCAGGCATTACATATATTTTGTTTATCAATTCAAACATTTTTTCTACACCATAATATTATATAGGGCAGTAATAGTATTGGTAGTGATTAAAAATGTGTCCTAATGTGGTAAAACTACTTTTTATAGAAGTATAGTACTAATTGATAGTAGTATAGCAATGTAGTACAGTCGAATGCAAAAGTTTAGGCACCCTTGACAATTTCCATGATTTTCATTTATAAATAATTGTGCGTTTGGATCAGCAATTTCATTTTGATCTATCAAATAACTGAAGGACATAGTAATATTTCTGTAGTGAAATGAGGTACATTGGATTAAAAGAAAATGTTTTGGGCACCCTTGTCATTTGTTTTATTTGAATACCTGTAACTACCTAGCACTGATTAATTAGAACACACAATTGGTTTGGTGAGCTCATTAAGCCTTGAACTTCATAGACAGGTGCATCCAATCATGAGAAAAGATATTTAAGGTGGCCAATTGCAAGTTGTTGTTCTCGTTGACTCTCCTCTGAAGAGTGGCAAAATGGGGGCCTCAAAACAACTCTCAAATAACCTGAAAACAAAGATTGTTCAACATTATGGTTTAGGGAAGGCTACAAAAAGCTATAGCAGAGACACATTACAGGCTATAGGAAGCATCTAGAGACGGTTATTTCTGCTAAAAGAGGCTCAACTAAATATTGATGTGATATTTCTGTTGGTGTGCCCAAATTTATGCACCTGTCTAATTTTGTTTTGATGCGTATTGCACATTCTCTGGTCATCCAATAAACCTAATTTCACTACAGAAACATTACTGTGTCCTTCAGTTATTTGATAGATCAAAATGAAATTGCTGATCCAAACACCCAATTATTTATAAATGAAAATCATGGAAATTGTCAGGGGTGCCTATACCTTTGCATACAACTGTATATACAGTATAATATAGTACTAATGTTAATAGTAGTATAGTATAATGGATATAGTAGTATAGTATATACAGTACAATATAGTACTAATGTTAATGGTATTAATGTTTGTGATCTAACTAGTCTAGGCAGAGTCACACTAATTCATGGGTTCACGACCCATGCAGCTAAGCTTCAACGCGGCTAAATTCCCTGAGCACTTTCCCCACGTTATTACTCTCTAAACACAACACCAAAAATCTAAAGACACTCCACTAACCGGAGGACAATGCGCTGTGGGGAAGGATGGGGTGCGGTTAAGTGTGTAAATTATGAATCACCCCTCCTGTCCTCTCTTCCTTGACCAGGAATCCAGTATATAAATCTGACAGGATCAGTCAACAACACATCCAGATTTAATGTACTCCGGTTGGACCTATAATATTTTTAAAAACATCCAAGTTGAAATAAAAGTGGGCTCTTGAGAGCAAGGCCACAAGGAACTACTTTCATATTTATTTATTTTATTCCCAATTTTCCTCCCTTCCCAATTCCCTCTCTAATCCTGCCTTGTCGGCAGCTCCGTAACTCCTCCTACATATTTCTGGGATGACAAGGGTTGCGCACATGGTTCATCCAACCACATGTCGCCAGAGCTGCCGGAGCATTTTGCACTCTTCACCCAACACGGATGACTTTAGTCGGATCATGCACGGGATGATTACGTTCACCAACTATACCTCTGCGATGGAATATACAGGTGCCCGATCTGAACACAAGAAATCGCTGGAGAGCGACGTGGTAGGATAGATAATCTGACTTTTCTGACCCAAGTCCCAGGCAGCGCTATGCCAATTTTGTGCTGCCTCATACAGGAGGCCCGGGGAAAATCAGAGAACCCTTTGGCAGTCTAAAACCCATGACCATCATGACATAGACTGTCCTGCAATGCAGCAGCTTAGCCCACTATGCCACTCGGACCCCCCAGAGGAACTATATTAATGTCTCTGTAAAGCCATATAAGAAATCTCTACAAAAACAAACAATTTGAAACCTTAACCTTTTCAACTGTCTTGGGAAGGAAACCATACTTTGTAAAATTTGGAGTACATGTGAACATACTGTAACTGTTGATTCTGATTTAGAAAAGTTTTGCATCAATTTATCGACACCAAATTAGTACCTAACAAAATGTTGTTGTTAATAGTTTCCACAATTCAACATGTAAATTATATTGTGATTAAAGTTTTAGGGTAATTTTTTTTAGAGGAAACAAAAAGAGAAAGCTTATGATGTTATTTCCTCAATCTAAACTCCGAAATATTAAATCCTCTGCTTTAAAACATCAGGCTTGTAACTCATTAGAGATGGGCATGACATGTCTTAGCTATGCCCATTGGACTCTGTTTAGCTAAAACAGCTATTCAGTTGGCTCTGTAACATCATCCATGAAAAACACTAATAATGTTACTTGCCTTTTTGGTGGCATATAGTTTAGAGCATCTGAATGGTTCCAAAATCTCCAGGTTCATTTCCCCACCGGCCAAGTTGAAAGCTTTGTTATTCTGTCCGTGAGCAGGACAGCTAACCCCCCAAGGTCACTGCTTTAAACGGTAAGTGCATTATATAGCGCATGTTTCTGACCAACAATAGCCACCGAAGCACTTTACAGAGCCTCACATTCATACCTGGTGACACAACCTATTTGACCTACTGAGCCACTGACGCTCGTAAATAAGAAATGGTTCTTAGTTAACTTGGCTGGTTAAATAACAGAACAATTTAAAAAGTACAGTCAAATTGTTACATGCATCATTCTAACCTTTTGAATTGTTAAGTGGCAGAAAATATATTGAAAGATAACAAAAAAGATGTAAGCATTTATTATATGAAAACCTTCCTCTTCAATGAATACTTCAATTAGTTCAATTCTACCACCTCTGTTGTCTATAAAAAATGGTTTATATTTATCTGTTTATTCCTTTTCTCACACTTTTTTTGCCAATCCACTAGTTGAAATATTGATCAGTCTTACTGGCTGCCTTTGTTTATCTTAAATGTATGAACTCACTGTAAGTCGCTCTGGATAAGAGCATCTGCTAAATGACTGAAATGTAAAAATGTACTGTATATCTGTTCAACTGGATGTTTCCTGTCTTTCGTGTTTATGCGTTTAGTGTGTGAGTTTACGTTTTCTCCTGGAGCTCTGGTTAGCTCACTGTAGAGGGAACAGCTCATCTGTGTTCCGCAAGTTGTCCCTGAAATCCAAATCTAGTAAACACTGACTAATTTGCAGTGTGATATGTTTAAAGAATCCCTAAAGTGCAATAAAGGTAAAGACCCAGACCTGCACTGTGTAACTTAAATAAAACAAAACAACGTGTTAGGACTAGTAAGCATTAGGACCTAGCATATTTGTTACGTCCCCCAGTCTCAAATTCTATGTTTTATGTGCCCTAGTCAGTGTTCTTGTTTCTGTGCTGTATTTCTGTGTGTGTGTTTGGTCTCTGCTCTGTTTGTGTGTTCCCACAGGTGGCCCTGGTTCTGCTCATCATCACTAATCACTGACTCCTCCCCTCCGTTATCCTATACACCTGGTTTCATCAATCAA
>JACXGM010030014.1:0-13444 GCA_016801145.1 Umbra pygmaea
ACAGAGGGGAGAGAGGGAATCAGACAGAGGGGAGAGAGGGAATCAGACAGAGGGGAGAGAGGGAATCAGACAGAGGGGAGAGGGAATCAGACAGAGGGGAGAGAGGGAATCAGACAGAAGGGAGAGAGGGAATCAGACAGAGGAGAGAGAGGGAATCAGATAGAGGGAGATGAGTGGGAGAGGTAGATTTCAGTCACTTAGAAACAGGATTATCTTTATCTTACATTTTTCAGTTAGTTGTTAAATGGTAATCTCATCTCTGATTTGGCACTGGCAAAATCAGTGACTGTTTGTGTGTCTTAACACCTGGATGTGTTTGAGAGTCTTATGGAAGCTGTGAAGTGTCCTCACCAGGGTCTTGTACTCAACGTCCTCTCGGAGCAGACGGTTGTCGTTCAGAGTGTACTTGGCCTTGCCCGTCACTGCGTCTACAGGACCCTTGTCCACCTGGTGCTTGATGGCTCTGAACAACATGTAGAGTGACTCCCCAGCAGAGTCCTGCATAGACAGGAACACTACAACAGTTAGCGTCATGCTTGCAAAACAGGTAAATAGGTAGGATTGAGCTAGCAAAACAGATCTACAGTTATCATCACGTTGGCAAAACAGGTGAATAGTTAGCATCATGTTTCGTAAGGGTTCTTGTTTGTTTTAGGGTTATGTTAAATGTAGGGTTTAACAGTGGAGGCACTCCAAAGATCCCTGAAAGCAACAACCTGATGTAACTGATTAGAAATGACCAAAACTCTTTAATTGGGGTACAACTGTGTGAATGAATACTTCAATGACTGTAGCAAGATGATTTTAATATGATTGGCTACGTTTTAACTGAGAGACAATTTCTAAAAAGGTCCAAGAACTGTGATCCGATTTATCAAAAGACAAATTGGTGTCAAAAGATCAGAATTGGCTGGATGTGTAAACACTGCCCTATTGTCTAATCAGCGAGGACTTCAAAGAAAAAAATGCTTGACTATGCACATTCTAAGATATGGGGCCAAAATGTTTTGCATGAGAAATACAGGCCGACTCACCCTGAGGAAAGCATAGAGGCAGATGGACATCCAATTGGTCAAAAGCTTCTCCACCACTGTTTCTGTTCTGTGAGGTAAAACAAATACATCTTTAACACAACGACACTAGCTAGCTAGCAGAACACGTGCCACATGCCCACATGCACAACCCCGAAAGACACCCCTGACCAACAAAGCCTCTCCCCCTCACCTCCGCAGCATCAGCTTAGGGTTCTTGGCGACGTACTGCTCCACCAGGTCGTTTAGAAGCGTCTTGAGGATGTCGGTGAAGTACTCCAGTTTACCGTGCAGCGCCACAGTCAGCAAGGAAGCTACGTAGGCTCGGTCCCGCGGCGAGAACGTCCGCTGGCTCTCCAGAGTGTGGATGAACTGGTACAGATGAGGAGGGAGATGAGAGTGAGGAAAAAAAACAGAATGAGCGGTGAAGATTAATTACGTGTCACATGACCTATCAACCCAGGGAAGGCTGAGGTAGAGTATAAAACAATATTATTACATCAGAGTTTAATAACGTCCCCTGGTCCTTTAACATAGGAAATTTAAGGTCAGAATGTTAGAAATGTTTACATGACTGGTTTGCCTTTAGCCAATGTAGAGTACAGTTGGGGGTTTCATAATACACTTTCACTGGAAAAAAAACAACTGGCCTTATTAAGCAGTGTTCACCAGCACGCACCTTGGTGAGGAACAGTTTGCTGTTGAGCAGGTTGGACAGCTGCACTAAACCCTGCTCCACCGTGGCCCTTCGGCACTCCTGAACGTCCAGGTCCCTCCTCAGGGGTGACTCACGGTGGCCTGGGAAGAAGATCCGCTCTGCGTAGCGACGGTAGTCCAGGAAGGGGATGCCAGATCCCACCAGGTCACTGGACATGTCCATCATCTCCGTCATCAGGTCTGAGGGTGGGATGAGAAAGGTCAAATGGTTAGGGTGTTTGGCTTTGTTCAGCACGTGCCATTCATATAGAGCAGGGGTATTCAACTCTGGACCTCGAAGCCAGATCCACTCCACATTTTCATTGCAACCCTCTAATCTGAGACTTATTTAGACCTGGGACACCAGGTGAATCTAATTAATGATGAGGTAGAACAGAAAACCAGGAGGCTCAGGACCCCGTAGGGTTAGAGTTGAATACCCCTGATATAGAGGATGAAGGCTCCCCTCGAGAAAAGGGTCTTTTTAAATAACTCTACAAGACTTTGAGATCTCCTAAATAAAGAAATATAGCCAGAAGCATTACCACTGAACATTTACATTTTAGTCATTTAGCGGATGCTCTTATCTGCAGCAATTGAGGGTAAAGTGCCTTGCTCAAGGACACACCATCTGAATTGAACCTGGAACCTTCCAACTACTTTTCCCACTCCCTAACCACTGAGCCATCTGACACACCATGACGCACACTCCCATGTCTTTTCCTCCCTCATGAACAGGGTTGGACTGTGACTGAAAAATTTGACAAATCACTAAAAACTAAATCGAGCTGCTTGAATTTCTGTGCAAGAAGTGGCATCAAGTCACCCAACATCAAAGTGGAAGACTGGTGGAGAGCATGCCAAGACACATGAAAGCCAATTACTGAAATTATTGTTATAATACAATTATTATTATTCCACCAAACATTGATTTCTGAACTCTTACTAAGTTAACATATTAGTATTGCATTGTTTAAAAATAAATATTCACTGATTAGCATTATTCAAGGTTTAACAGTCAGGGTCGGACTGGCCATCGCAAAAATTGGGGTAAGTAACTGGGGTAAGTAATTGGGGTAAGTGCACTTCTCCATCTCAGCTGTACTTCCCTGACATTTGCATTGGTTCACCCCACGAGTGTCACTTTTGAGAGTGATTGTGCACATGTATGTTGCATGCTGGCATCAGAACAGCATTTTCAATATTGCAGATTGCGATTGGTCGATACGTCCTTATGTACCGAAGGTACCTACTTATACGTCTGTACTTTTGGCCAATTAAACGAAGTGGGAGCGGAGTGAGTCGGAGTGAAACAATGATAAGTTTTTACAGTGGAGTCGCGTGCAACCAAGGCGCATTGAGCTTTTTCTATGTTATTATTGTTTCTTCTCAAAGACAATTAAGGTGAAAGGTGGCCAAGTTAATGCTGCGAAATGTAAAAAGATGAATAACACATTTTGTTTCACTCACCTGTGTGTAGATCCCTGTCAATACGTCTATATGGTTAGAGTGTGTGTAGATCCCTGTCTATATGGTTAGAGTGTGTAGATTTCTGTCTATATGGTTAGTGTGTGTGTAGATTTCTGTCTATATGTCTATATGGTTAGTGTGTGTGTGTGTGTTTGTGTGTGTGTAGAACCCTGTCTATATGCCTATATGGTTAGAGTGTGTGTGTAGATCTCTGTCTATGGGCCCTATCTTGCTCCCAGCGCAATTGACTTTTTACACCGAAGCATGTATCATTCCTATTTTGCACCCGACATTGGACTTTTCCCTCCACAGACACGCGTCGGTAAATTAGGGAATGAACTTGCACTTCCGGGGGTGGTTCAGCGAAAATAGGAGGGGTGTTCTGGCGCAAACATTCCCTGGTGCTATTTTGTAGTTTCAGAAAACAATTCCACCACAGACTAGGAAAAACCTAGTCTAAAGTCAGTGGCACGTTATTCAGATGCTATTTTACGTCAGTGGCGTGTTATTCAGATGCTATTTTAAAAGTCAGTGGCGTGTTATTCAGATGCTATTTTAAGTCAGTGGGGCATTATTCAGATGCTATTTTAAGTCAGTGGCGTGTTATTCAGATGCAATTTTAAGTCAGTGGCGCAATATTCTGATGCATTTTTAAGTAAGTGGCGCGTTATTCAGATACTATTTTAAGTCAGTGGCGTGTTATTCAGATGCTATTTTAAGTCAGTGGCGCGTTATTCAGATGCTATTTTAAGTCAGTGGCGTGTTATTCAGATGCTATTTTAAGTCAGTGGCGCATTATTCAGATGCTATTTTAAGTCAGTGGCGTGTTATTCAGACGCTATTTTAAGTCAGTGGCGTGTTATTCAGATGCTATTTTAAGGGTGCATGCTTGGCCATAATGTAGCATTTTCACAACGCGCATACACTTTGCTTCTCTCATCACAAATGCAGCAGTTCCCATTTTTCAAACCCATACATAATTACAAGGAAAAATATTTCCACACAAGGGAAATTATTGTGGTGTCCATGAAGATTTGAAAAATCTCGTGTACACATTTACCCATTTTGTAGATCTCTGACTATGAGTGTACAGTGTGTGTTGATCTCTGTCTATATGTCTATGAGTGTACAGTGTGTATATGTCTCTGTCTATATATCTATGAGTGTACTGTGTGTATGTCTGTCTATATGTCTATGAGTGTACAGTGTGTGTGTGTAGATCGATGTCTGTGTCTATGAGTGTACAGTGTGTGTATGTCTATTTGTCTATGAGTGTACAGTGTGTGTAGATCTCTGTCTATATGTCTATGAGTGTACAGTGTGTGTATGTCTCTGTTTATGTGTCCATGAGTGTACAGTGTGTGTAGATTTCTGTCTATATGTCTATGAGTGTACAGTGTGTGTATGTCTCTGTTTATGTGTCTATGAGTGTACAGTGTGTAGGTCTCTATTAGGGTCTGACCTGTGAACTCTTTCTTGCAGCGGTCTCTCACGCTGGTCTCCAGGTTCTCCAGCTGGATCTGAACCTTCTTATAATCCCTCAGTGCCTGCTTACTCTTCCTCCTGTCAACACACACACACACACACACACACACACACACACACACACACACACACACACACACACACACACACACACACACACAGGTAAGGTCCACTTCAAGTATTCTTTGCGCGGGCCCACACACCCACACACTGAGCCCCCCGCACAACCCAAACCCACCTGTAGATGAGCACTATGATGAGGACGATGAGGGCTACAATAGAGGCACCAACCCCTACCCCCACCTGGGCCTCCAGGGGAAAGGTGGATGGGCTGAGTGTGTCGTACTGCACCCTGCCTAGTGAGAAGTTCAGGTTGCCAATGTGTACCTGGAAACACACACACACACGTATGAGCTACGGAGCTAGAGACCATGGCTACTAGCTGGGTAGTTACGTTGGTTAGATGTCAGATTGAGCCAATTCGCACATAGATCCATCGTGGCCCTTTAAAACTCTGCTTCTCAAACCTCTCCTGGGGACCTCCAGCTCTCCCAGTACTGAACTGTCTCCCCTGATCACGCAGCCCAGAATTTTAAAATTATTCGATTCAAGCTGATTCAGTTGTGCTAGCTCTGGGACACATATAATACATGGAACGACTGGGTGTCTGAGGTTTGAGAACCACCGGTTTGAACAGTGGAAATTAAGTTAAAAGACTTCCAGCTAGTGGTATGAAAAGACTGTTGGAATGGGCTCCGTTATCTATCATGAGTATTGGAAATGTGTTGTAGAAACATCCTAGTATGTGTGTAGAGGGTTGAAAACCTCAGGAGTGGCGGACGGTAGGTGGACTCACGGTGAACTCTGGCAGCGTGTCGGTGCCCTCGCGTTTCCTGCCGCCGTTGGGCGGTCCCGGGAGCGGCTGCTGGGATGGGGGCTCGCAGTACAGATGGTTCCTGGTCAGGGTCTTGACAGCACACAGCCCCTCCCCCACCAGAACCACCACCTCTTCTTTAGTGATGGCCAGGTCCAGGTCCTCCCCCTGGGGGCGGGGTTAGTGATAGGGTCGGGTATATTTAACCAATAAGGCATGAAGGGCTGGGGTGTATGGCCAATATTATGTATACATCTATCTATCTATCTATGTGTGTGTATATATATATATATATATATAGATATGTGTGTGTGTGTGTGTGTGTATATATATATCAATAAATAATTGTCTGACCACAGTGGTTAGCTGTGATATAATATTATGTAAACAAGGTCCTTTAAATACCATTTAATGTATTATTATTAATATTACATTTGCAATACATTTCAATCCCACAAAATTCCTTACCACTATTAAAAACTTATTAGTGCCAATGTAAATAAAGCTGTAAGATGTGATGTCATTTTGTTGGGATTTGGTCTCATATACGAATGCTATCAGGATTTAAAACACCTGCAGGTGGTCTAGCTGTTAAAAGCATTCGACCAGTAAGCTAAAGGTTGACATAAAATCTGACAAGACGAACAAAATGTTTTTCTGTTTCTGAGCAAAACAGCTAACCCTAACTGATCACTGTGGTAGCATGCCACGCCTCTCCAATTCGCTGGGTTAGGGGCCATGCTTATTCAAAGAGGTTGGGCTGATGCCAATTCTCATTTGGACATTGTGTGCAAACTGACAAATTCCCTTTTTTCTTTTTTGGAACATTCCTCAGTCCAACTTTCCGAGTTGCGACTGCAACTTTCCCCTGCAAAACCTTCTGGGAGGTTCTCTCAAGACCAGATGAGTGGAAATTATTGATAATTGAAATAGAAAAATGTGTTATTCTAGCCCCTTAGCTGGATAATAGTAGCTGAATAGTGACCCGGAGAATTAGCGGCTTTCTACAAACTAACCTCCAGCTGAATGAAGCTCCCAGGGTTGTAGCGATACGGCTTCAGAGGCTCCAGCCGGTTGAGGGGGTAAAGTTTGGGATTTAGCTCGTAGCTGAAGGCGCCGTGGGGGCTGATGGCACTGAATGGGAAGCGCAGGTTGTCCAGGAGGAACGACACATCCACCTGCGACCCCCGTACAGACGGCCCCACCGCCGGGCTCCGACAGAGGATCAGACTGGAAGAGTTCACCTCACAACGCTCCGTGTACTGGATGGCGAGAAATCATGGACGCATTTAATCAACAGCACTACTTACGTCTACAAGGCAGCATTATTTACTGGAACACACACCCTCAACACACACACCCTCACACACACAACCTCACACCCTCAACACACACACACCCTCAACACACACACCCTCAACACACACACCCTCAACACACACACCCTCAACATATACACCCTCAACATATACACACACACACACACACCTGTTTGGCAGAGCAGGTGGAGGTCCCAGAGCAGTCCACTTCCTGTACAACCCCAGGATTCAACAGTACCTGGTCATCTGTTACTCCCTCCATATCTCCAGTCCTCCTCCTCCTCTTCCTCCGTCTGGTGGGAGCCTGATACGGGGTGATGGTGACCAGCATACGGGGGTCCTGAACCACATCCAAGTTGTGACCAGACACATAGACTAGACGGCCCCCACTGCAGCCACACACACGAGAGGACATTTATCACTCTACACGGGGTATAGGAAAGGAGACCTGCACACTGCTCTGCAGCCACATTCTAGCTGCCCTGGTCTTGTACTTCTATTTCTAGGGTAATTAGTATTTCTATGTAGGGGCGGAGTCACACACCTGAGGAAGCTCTTGGCGGGCACGGCCTGTGTGACGTTGGGGTTGGGGGTGTAGCGGTAGGCTGAATCGTAGAGGTGGCGTAGGCTGTTGCCATAGTGAAACGTCACACGGTGGTCACCTGTGCTGTTGCTGCTGCCGGTGACACACACCACACTGCCCTGCTGCACCTCTGACGAACTGGGGGGGAGGGGGGTGTAATTTATTAGTGATGGGCCAACAAACCTTCACTGCTGTTCTTCTATCAGCAGGATATAATGCTGGCAGCACTAACTCAGATTTTCTTTTTCAAAGTAAAAGTTGCAACGCATTCCAACAATGGCCTTTATTTTGAAAAAGAAAATCCTGAGTGCTGCCAGCATATTTTGCTGTTAGAAGAACAGCAATGAAGGATAGTTTGCTCATCATTTACACGTGTGTGTTTGCAGTATTATTGTGTTTCTGGTAATGCTGTGTCTGTTTGCATTATCGACGTGTGCATTATATCATCTCTCACATGACACAGGGAACTCCTCCCACGGTGATGGCGATGTCAGAGGGGCGTCCGGTCAGCAGGTTCCTCCCACTGATGGTCAGCGTTGTTCCCCCAGCCATGGGGCCCCTCTGGGGGGACACCTCCATCACAAATGGGTCCTGGTAGCTGAACCTCTGGCTGGAGAGGCCGAATTCCCCACCGTTGACCTTTACGGTCACCTGACCTATCCTTTGTCCGCCACTGTTACTGGTCTTACACACAATCCTACAAACACAATGCATCATGGGACTGCTGTCAGGGAAATATCGCTCTCAAAATACACAAACCCATTTTACTATAGTTGTTAGAATTTGTGCTGCAGCAAAATGCCGGAACACATTTGGAGTCAGTTAAACCCAACTCAAATTATGAATTTATCCCAAGCATAGAGTACCATTTCCTTGTCTAGAGGCAGCAAAACTAATTCACTTTAGGTTTCTGACTTAGTAAGTATAGTCAAACCGATTTTATGAGTACAGGTTGACGTGCACACACACACACACACACACACACACACACACACACACACACACACACACACACACACACACACACGATCCTCTTTACCTTGAGGAGACCTCGTAAAGGTGGGGTATGACAGCACAGGAGACATTAGCCACCGTGACGGAGTGCAGGATGTCTTTTGGCTTTTGGCCCAGGTTGGATCCAGAGATCGTCACCAGCGTACCCCCCTCCACCAGACCAGACAGAGGCTCGATCTGTCACGCGGAAAGAACCAAACACACTTCGAACACCCTTCAACATTCAAAGTATTAAATGAGAAGTTCACTATTTCCAGATGGTGAAGGGAATGTGAGTATGTTTTAAAATTGATAATGTCCAAATTGTTTTGTTTTTTTAGATATTTATTATTGATTTACTTGGGACAGTGCACATTAATCAACAATCTTACACTTCTGTACAGACTGTAAATGAGCCAGATTATAGCATAGATGCTAATTTCCATCTGTAGTCCCAAACCTAACCTGGATGTTGTTTTTTGATGGTGGGGGAAACCCGGAGGAAACCCGCGCAGACACGGGGAGAACATGCAAACTCCACACAGAACGGCCTGGGATGACCAGGGTTCGAACCTTCTTGCTGTGAGGCCACAGTGCTATCCACTAGGCCACCATGCCTGCAATTTTATATTTGGTTTGACACTACTTAAAAGGGAACTGTGAATATCTAAAATTAGTCTATGTCCATAAGTCGCTTAAAGTAGTAGAACTCCTGACATGAGGCTATTAACAGTGTTGAGTGTTAAACTCCTGACATGAGGCTATTAACAGTGTTGAGTGTTGAACTCCTGACATGAGGCTATTAACAGTGTTGAGTGTTGAACTCCTGACATGAGGCTATTAACAGTGTTGAGTGTTGAACTCCTGACATGAGGCTATTAACAGTGTTGAGTGTTGAACTCCTGACAGTAGGCTATTTAAAGTGTTAAGTGTTGAACTCTTGACTGAATGGTAATTACTGTTGAGCCTTAACAGGGCTACTCACAGTGTGAATGACAGGAGCAGGGCAGGTCTGTTTGATTGGCTCTCTGCAGGAGTCCCCATAGAGACAAGAGGACTGATCCCCCCCACACCAGACGCAGCCATATTTCTTGTCAGCCGTGTGACACCGACTACAGTCTGAGCGGCCCACAGAACAGTTGTACAGAGTAACTAGTAGGGAGAGGAATATTAGAAAGAATAAGATGATAAAAACATAACCCCAAACCACACTTGCGCTACTCAAGTCCTTGGAGATCGTTGAGACAAAAGAAATCGCAAGAGCTGTCTCTCCGGAATATTCGGCAAACCTTTGATACAGATGAAAGAAAAAAATATGTAACCCCCCCAAATAAAATTTTGTGCGAGAGCGAGAACACTCACCAGACAGATCCATACTGTCCACATGAAAGGTGTCCCGCCTCTTTACGTACACCATAGCATTATACTGATCCACCGGGGCCGAGTAGGTGTACTGCAACATATAAATAACATTTAAATACTGGTGAAAGAAGGTTCACTACCGGTTAAATACAGTGGAATTAAAATGTTAAATACTGGTTAAATAATGGTAAAATGACTGCATCTGCACAGACGTCAGTTAACACCTAAGGAGTACCAAGGCCCATTTTAAAAAGTAAAATACTAGCTGCTTATCTTGGTCATGTTCCACACACATGCACAGCACACGTGTTACAGTGAAATATAAATATGTTTATTGTATGTGCCAACTGCCCCTTAATCATAGAGAGCATTGCTGCAGGGCAGATTGTCAGACCAAGGATTTGAACCAGCTGCAGTTACCGACCCAAATCTGTTAGCCCTGAACCTGGGTCTGACACACTAACACTTTACTGCAGCTATTAATGACATGGTCCCAGGTAATGTAGTTTGTGGATATTACAACAGAGGGACAAGATGGCACCCCCCAGACCATAGTCTGACCTGGTGTAATTGACAGGTGATGTCAAAGAGGGAGGGGTTCATCTCGTCGGGCTCCACGTAGGCGTCGACTACCACTGTCCGACCCTCAATCACCAACACACACTCATACTCCAGGTCTCGGTCCTGCACACGCACACGCGCACGCACAAACCAAACATATTCAGTCAGCGATAACCTTTTAACACAAGAATCAGTAACAGCAATAAATTCCTGGTGTGTGTATAACTGTGATCCTTACCTGGTACAGGTGGAGGTTCCGAGCCAGCAGGGTGATCTTCCTCTCCACCCTGACGGGTAACAGTGGTGACCCCTGAACCTTCTCCACACAGGGGCATGCAGACCGACCCAAGCCCCAACTCTCATCGTAGCCCTCGTCCCCCTACCCTCCCCAACACACACCCGAGTTAGACACACACAGGGACACACTCCAGTCAACACGTCTCTAATATCCCATCAGCACTCGTTAGAGTTCAATGTTAGATATAATAAGCTTCTGGTTGTAACACTGTACCATTTAAATTGCACTTTTCATGGCCTAGGGTGGTACAGAGGTCTGAATCTCTGCCTTCGATGTACATTCACTACTGCAGCGTGGGTTTGATACCATCCTATTTCTTTTTCAGCAAAATTAATAAATGCTACTTATTTCCTCTACTGTTTGTATTAATAAGCATATATACCTGAAAACCCTATTTAAAATGGGGCTGGTCAAACAATAAAACACTATGAAAACATTGACAAAAAAGCAGCTGTTCCAGCTTGCGCTGATGCAGCCATTTTTTCGGGTCGATTTCCGCTAATCAGAAGCAACATTGTTAATGTCAACAACAACGGAAGCAGAACACAATGAGGACCAGCCGGGGGAAAGCCAGGGGAGATTGGAGTTTTCCAGAGCTGTGTCCAGTCAACAGCTGGGAGCATGGTGGCCGATAAGCTCCGGACGGATTTCAAACTCACCGGGAGGAAAGCGTTGGCTAAGTCGTACTGGAAGTCCAGCTCGGAGTCGGCGTCCAGCAGCCGGGGAAAGGATGAGACGGACGAGAAGTGGTCAGCAGCCTCTCCGTCCCCCGACAGAACGGTGGCGGGTGAAAACGAGGCCATGGTGTCGTTCTCCGAAGCCATGCCCTCCTCCTCCACTTCCCCGTCGGACCAAAAGATCACCTCCGGTGTGATGTCCTGGCCCTCGGCCTCGGTTGGAGGGGTGTGGTCTAAAGGTGGAGAAGAGGGGGTGACCGTCAGTTCCGGGTGTAAACTGGGCTCTGATTCAACTGGCTCCTCCAGGGGGAAGGGCGTCGGTAGAGGGTAGCTGCCAGGGCTGGGCCGGACCTCCGTTGGAGGTTCCTCCAGGGTCAGATCAGGTTCCTGAGAGGGCGGCACAGTGGCCACCTCCAGTGGAGAGGTCTCAGGGGGGAACGCCAGAGGGGTTAGGGTGGCTAGACCGTCCAATGGCTGATCGTCTTCAGTCCTAACAGTTATAACTTCAGTTTCCGCTGCAAGCACCCCGTCGCCAGGGGTAACCAAAGGGCCTTCAGATTCAACGTCAGCCTTTGTGAAGAGCTGTTCCATGTCTGTCTGCTCCTCACCCTCGCCGATGGTCTCGAGTGTTTCCAGTGAAGTTTGGTTTAACTCTGTAGGGGGAGGAGTGATGGGGGCCTCGGTTGGCATAGCAGCGGTGGATGGTGATGTGGGTTCCATGGTGATGGTTGTTGGGACAGTTGTAGGCATGATTATTGTTGTAGGGTCTTGGACTGTTGCTATGGTGGTGGGGGCTTTGGTTGTTGTCGTCATTGCAACTGTTGTGGCTGTGGTTGTTGTTGTTGGGGGAGCAGTTGTTGTTGTTGTTGTTGTTGGGGGTGCAGTTGTTGTTGTTGTTGTTGCTGGGGGTGCAGTTGTTGTTGTTGTTGTTGTTGTTGGGGGTGCAGTGGTTGTTGTTGTTGTCGTCGGGGGAGCAGCAGCTGTTGTGGTTGGGGCCACGGATGTAGGCCGGTAAGTTGTTATAGTTACGGTATTGGATGTGGGAGGAGCCAAGGTGGAGAGTTTGAACTGGGAGGTGAAAGGTGATGGAGCGGGAGATAAAGGGGGAGAACATGAAGGAGTGGTGAGACAGAAAATGCACAACTAAAGAAAACTGAAAAATAAACACTCATAATTGACTGAAAACTCAGAATCAGATGTAGAAACACATTATGAATGTTATCAGTTTAACCATCAAAGATGACTCATCACATGCATTTAGTTTGACACACACAGGCAACATGGATGACTGTTAGTTATATCAGATGTCTGCTTGTTTCACAATGTGGTTATTAACAGCCCCCTTAATCATCCACCTACCACTGCCCCTAACCAGCCCTACAGGCCCCTGGACCCTGGCAGACTAAACGCTCCAGCCTGCAATACAGGCCTGCTTAATCCTTTTACAACCCTCTCTTAAATTCTGTCTCAGCTACCGGGATGCGCGTGCATGTGCAGCGTGCTGATTGGCCGCTAGCTAAATGGCCATATTAGCTGTGTGTGGCGCGAGACTTACCTGTTCATTGTAGATGATGACGCCCTGTTCACAAGTGGGCTTGTGGGTACAGGTGTGCTGGTGAATGCACCAGTTGCATCCCCAGCGGCTCGACACGCAACCATGGCAACTACAGTTTGAACAGTGCAGATGTCAGTGACCATACCAACAGTGTTACAGCTGACAGAACAGGGAGGTAGAGAGAGAAGATCAAATACAGAGCATGTGGAGAATGACAGTCAGGAAAACAGGGTTAAAATTTAAAAGGACAAAGGGAGTTAAGATTGAGAAATAAAAATTGGAAAGGAATCAGGCCAACAGGCTTGCAGCGCCGCATATCCCAATCGCTGGAAATCAAAGGCCAGTGGTAAAAAAATGTCTTGTGTATTTTAATCAAGTGATGGTCGGCAGTCTCTCATCGGTACTTTCTAAACAATGTACTAGGAAATCATCAGGTCACTCGGCCATACGGGCAAACAGGCCACTGCTGAAGATGACATAAGAGCAGCAAGGGATTTGAGCATGAAGAATGAAGAGAGAGAGAGAGAGAGAGAGAGAGAG
>JACXGM010030015.1:0-13445 GCA_016801145.1 Umbra pygmaea
CTGCAAATAATATCTCGTCTTATTGTCTATCTTCGGTTAGAATCGGGAAAAGAAGACCTGTGCAGTCTTGTAAACGTTTTTTCTTTTTAAAATAGACTAAAACAAGGTTTCCAGCTTATATCGTTTGCATGCTATTGAGCTTTGAATGTCCGAAAATCTGTCAAATATCGAACATCAAACTATCTTTACCACGGTTTAAAATAAAGGTAGTAGCTACTGAAAACTAACGGATGCTGTGCAACTTCGTGACCTTCACCTTGTCAACACAAGAAAGACATTGAAACTTTTTTCGACCAAGATAGCTGGCTAGTACATTGTAGCAATGTTGACTAGCTGTCTAGGTAAAGAGATTTTTTGTTCATGCAGGTTCATATGTAATTCTGCATGCTGTTTTTGGCACAACGCAATTACAAACCATTAAAAAGTAATTAATGCATAGCTTAATTCATACCTGTGTTTGCGGATCAGGATATTTAGATGTCATCTTTCCCAGCTTATTGAACCCACTGGACGACTAATCTATAGATGTATGAACGACTGCTTACGCCTGAATAAGGACGGCTAGAAGAAAACTTAGATAATCTTCTTCGGTGTTTTTTTTATGGCGGACTACATTCCAAACCTGTATTATTGCCGACCACTACTGACGGCGGAAAGTAACTACTCCATAACCAAAGATATGGAAAATTCAAAATAAACAAATTTTCTTTCAAAGGTGCAAAATAAAATAACAACAAACTCAACTCTGGGCTAGGGTCATACAATCACCAATTTCAGTCGCACTTACTATTTAACTAGAAAATGAATCAGACACGAATAAACGCCCAAATAAATGTTGAACAGAGCATGTTGTATACAAGTAGTTATAGGGGGGGTAGAATGACTTGAAGCGTGCAAAGGAATGGAAAGGTCTTGATGGGTTTTGTTGCTTCTCATTAGCAGGACCTGGATATTTTGTAGCCTATATGGTGATTAATGGGAATTGGAAAAGACCCGAATAATTATTTGAATTTGGACATAATTGTGACATTGGCAGAATGTTATTGGTTATTATGGGTTTTATTTTCAAATGAAATACAAAACTCTATGGCCCCAGAGAATGAAAATTGAAATATGGAACGTTGAATAAGAGCCGTTATTACAAGCTTGGGACTTTTGTTTTGTTTTTACAACCCTGTCCAGTTGGTGGCGGCAATACCCATTTTTTGTATAATCTGTCAAAAAGAAGAAGAATCTGAAGAACTTTTAAGTAGGAAGTGCTTTGAATCATATCTTTGCTACTATAACAAGATAGCGATGTCTGAAACAAAGCCTTGTAAGGTGTGTAATTGTACCCGAAAAAAATCATACGGGTTGGTGGTTTCTTCTCTGGACCAACTAAAGACAAAAGGTACAGTGAAAATCTACAGCAGATTGTACTGTTCGTAGCCATAGCTTGCGTTGGCTAACTTGGATAACTTAGTGTGGTGTGTTATCCAACACATCAAAATGTTTATACTTTTTTTTGTAAATTTAGAAGTTCCAGATAGACCGCAGTGGTCTAGCCTCTACAGTAGAGGTACCATAACCTATTAGTAATGCAGTAGTTCCAAGGTCTCTTTCACAGTTGATGTGATACAACAATAAAAATAGTAAAACAACCACAGCCAAAGAACTAAGACAGAATAAAAAAAATCAATGATATTAATAAATAAAATACACAGTAAATACTGAGTTTGAAAGAATCATTCACAGTTAACAATAAAAAGTCATGTAAAAGGCATTTAAATTTACTTATAGGAACTGAAACCTTATAGCTTAAAGGTACAATAGTTTTTGGCCGCTAGGGTTCTCTCAATCAAAACAATATCACGATTATGCAAGAGGGTCTGGCTTCAGACCTCCAGTGTCAGGCTACTTCTGTTGCAGGCTCCACTCTCAGGCTGCCTCCAGTGTCAGGACCGGAAATAACAAATTTTTTGTGCATCTCTTAAAGGACTGAACACCCTGAATCCACAGGTTACGTTTGCAAATTGTCAATAAATACATTTTCCTTTAGGAAATGCGTATTCTATTAAGCTCAACGTTTTTACAACGTTTTTACACTAAGCTATAGGCTATGAATGGTGTTGTTTAGGCACAGCCACTTTACCTACCTTGACGAATGTACCCCTCTACCTCAGCCCCTATTTTCCTGAGCTGTATGTCAAAATCATCAGTATTAAAACAATAAATGACCTGAAATATTTCAGTTGGTGTGCAAGGAATCTAAAATATATGAAAGTTTAATTTTTATCATTACGTTATGGAAAATAATGAACTTTATCACAATATGCTAATTTCTTGAGAAGGACTTGTATTTTTTGTGCACTGCTTGTCTTGTAATTACATGTGTAACTTCTTGTATGTACCTCTACGCTTCTATCTTGGCCAGGTCGCCGTCTCAAATTAGAAAATGTTCTCAATGTTAAATAAAGGTTAAATAAAAAATAAATAATAAAATGAACCTAATGCAAAGTGGACTCATGGTATCTCTAGTCCTGAGGCCTTTTCTGATAAATAATATTTGACCAATGCATTTTTTTTCTTCATTTAAATAGATAGGTAGTTTCTTTAGTAAAGCTTTCTAAAAATATCTGCCAATGTTTGGACCTTATAATACTCAAATACTCAATACCCACAACGCTGAACTTGGCTCCACATTCACCTCCGGTTCTTTTTAAGTTTCAATGCCACCTTAAAAAAATGCCTGATTGAGCTGGATTTTCTCCATAATTTCACAGTAGATATGGACATATGGGGCCTCAATGGAAAGGTGAGACGCTGTAGTATGTGAATCAGGTTTTAGTCACCTTTCCCAAGGTAATCAAATCATCTAGTAGCAGAAATTGTTTATTTTTGTTTAGTGGTAATGTAGTGTTAATATGTTTGTTAATATGTTATGATACTAGAAGGAATAAGAGCCTTGACATGTACTGAAACAATTTAAAGGTGCACTGTGTAGAATTTTGCGAGTGAGATCTCTTCTCTTTCATAAAAAAATACAGTTGAAAGAGATTGCTTCTGTTGTTATTCATCAAAATTGTATGAATAGCAACTTTTAAGATATTTCTGATACTGTTATTATGTAATAGCAGCAACTGCCATATTTTTGTCCCTTTGTTGTACTTCTACATCTAGGAAGCAAGACTCTTGGTTTTAGCCCAAGTACCTCAGTCTCTGTGGTCTTAGAAGATGATGGAACAATAGTGGAAGATGAGACATATTTCTTGTGCTTACCTCCACACACAAAGTTTATGCTTTTGAATGAAGAAGAGACATGGGCCCCACTCCTAAAATGTAAGAGGTTTTGTTCTGTCAAGTCAGATTATGAATTGTCATATTTAGGCTATATGTTTAAAGCTTACCAGGGCAGTGGTTTTTAACTCTCTCCTTGGCACCCCAGACGTTTCGCAGTTTAGTTGTAGTCGCTGAACTAGCTCACAGAATTTATTAATCAAGGGCCTGATAATTAGCAGATGAGTTGAATCAGGCGTGCTAGCTCAGAAATGGATCAATTTCATGGAACGGCTGGTGTTCCCCGAGGAGAGTGTTGAAAACTATATAGTCTTGTAAATCCATACTGTACCTACAAAACACCTCACATTTTTGAAGTGCAGTATCTAAACTGAAATGTGTTCAGATTGTTGTAAACTGTTATTGTGCAATATTTGCTAAATATTGCAAATAGTTTAACCATAGGATCAAAATGAAATAACTTGCTTCATAATGCTACTAAATACTTACAAAACTGATACTTGATTATTCTTATGTAGGCTACAAGAGAATGCATGGTTTTGTGTAGGCTAACAAGATCTATAAATTATTTAGCCAGTGAAATATTATTCAGTTCCTTTATGTTTTTCAGATTTGAGTGGAACAGTTAATCATTTTGGTTATCTAGACCACTTTCAGAGAGGAGTTTAGAGTAAACAGCCTTTGGAAATTAAGTGTGATGGTTTTTTTTTGGGGGGGGGGGGTTCTGCTATACAAGGGATTAGCCTACAATACAAATTATATTAAAGTTGCTGTTCTGTCAGTGGCCCTGGCTTCTAGTTCCTACAGACAACTTCAGAAAGTTTTTCCTTAACCCAGTATGTCATCAAACTAATGCATGTTTATTTAGTTAGTCCCCATTCCTCAACCTGTGAATCCAACCCTAGATGGATTTGCCTGAAAAAATGTATACAATTTAGTCTGGAAATAATTGGACACGTTATTTTGGGTGTTTACCTTACCTACATCGTTAGCATGGTGCAGGTTGAAATTCCTGCCAATTCACACCTTGTAGCGCATAGATTAAATACCAATTTCATGGATAAAAACAACGACTACATTGTCTATCGAAGATGTTTGGACATGTTCATTTGACTGTGCAAAGTGCGACATCGCCCAGCCCTACCATCCTGTGGCCAAGTCAACAGTTTGGTACATTCTGAAAAGAACAGAATGCACTGGTGAGCTCTGAAACACAAAAAGGTCTGGATGTCAATGCAGACAACAGTGGTGGATGATCGTAGGATCCTTACCATGGTAAAGAAAACAGACAGAAACAGTGAATTCTGAAGTGTATAGGGAAATATTGTCTGCTCAGATTCAGCCTAAGTCAGCGAAGTTGATTGGACGGCACTCCACTTTACAGATGGATAAATAACCAAAACTAACTGTGAGAGCAATCCAGAAGTTAAGACAAAGATGTGGAATATTTTGCAATGTAGTCAGTCACCTGATCTCAACCCGATCGAGCATGCATTTCACTTGCTGTTGACAGAAAGACGAACGAATAACAACTGAAAACAACTGCAAAAAAGGCCTGGCAAAGCATCACAAAGTAGGAAACCCATGATGTCCATGCATTCCAGACTTCAAGCAGTTATTAAAACTTATTTGAAAATGTACTAATTAATTTGTCCCATTAAATTTGAGCCTCTGACAATGTGTATGAAAATGATTTAAATTCCTAAATGTTTCATACAATATTTGTGTTCAATTTTTTTTATTAATTCTGAAAGTCTGTCTCAACTGAGTCTCAATTTCAATTACATTGTGGTGCTGTACAGACCCCAAATTATGAAAATTGTTTCAATGTCCAAAAATCTCCATACCTAACTGTATATTAACGTATAATAATATGCATACCATCAGTAGAAGTACTCTTCCAGCGCTCTTAGTAGATTCTGAGGACATTCTATCCTTGCCCTTTATAAAATGCACTAAGCTATTATTTAGGTCTATATTTCAAAAGTACAATAACGGTCAAAAGTTTTAGAACACCCAGGGATTTTTATATTTTTGATAGAAATTCACCAAGATGGCTTTCATTTGATTAAAATATAGATCCAATACATTATCAATGTTAAATGATTGTCACTGTTGGAAATAATTGATTTATAATTAATTATTCAAACAAAATGGCAAAACCAAATTTTCACCAGCCAATAATTCAGTGTCCTGGTGATGAAACCTTTAGCTCATCCATAGGTAATCATGTTTTGACTATAATTTCTGATAAATGTAATGCAACCCTGGTAAATGTAGGGATCAATTTCTATAAAAACACAAATTCCTGGGTGTTCTAAATCTTTTGATCAGTAGTGTATGTTTTTGTTTTCTAGTAGGCTATGTAACTTTTTTTTAAACCAAAAAAACAAAAATGCTTTGGGACTAGTCAACATTAGAAACCATCAAATCGTATCCAGGGGTTGAAACTAGCAACAATATAGACCATATTAGAATAACAACATCAACATTTACCTATATATAATTAGCAGTGAATGCATACTATGAACAAAAACAAAATGTTTACTGTATTTTTGTACATGTTATTGTCCCTATTTTCAGTAAAAGAGCATGTGTATATAATATTTCAAAACATCTAAATCTAATTAGGCCCACAGGGACAAATGTATGGAAAGTTAAATAGTGCATTGTTAAGTGGCATAGCATGCCCACACTGACAGCCAGATTTCTGCCATGCTACTGTAGTTGATGGAAGCCCTTGGATGACCAGAGAGTCTCTGGAAATTGAGTGCGATGCTGTGGACAGCTCAATCAGTGGGATTGAACCCTGGTTCTACCTGGCCCAGCAACTCAAGCAGGACCTGGCAAGCATCATACTGATGTCGGAAGAAGATTTACAAGTAGGCTAACTTGCAAAACAAATTAAATGTTGTCAAATTATGGAATAAGTTGTCAAGTTAACACCTATGCTTTGGCATGAAAGCCAAGAATGCAATGGGTTAGGGCATCTCCTTCACATTAATTGTATGGGCTGGGAACTACTTGTGTGAGAGTTAAACTAGAATAATTATACATTGCATTTGTGTTCCAAACCAGACACTAGTGGACGTGCCTCACTGTGTGCTGGCCTCTGCCCTGGACTTCTCAGTGAGGAAGGTGCAGAATCTCCAGGACAGTCTGCAGAGCGTGTTGGACCGCAGAGAGGAAGAGAGACGGTCCAAGGAACTGCTCCAGCTGTACCTCAGGGCAGTGGAGGGAGAGGGTAGCCAAGAGGACAGGCCTAATTTGGATGGTGAGACAGTCATCAGGAAATGTACATACATTATGTAATAGATCCATCCATATGAAAATGTAATTCAGAGGGAGTCTAACCTAGAAGCTACGCTAGACTTCTCCGGATTAATCTGGAATTTCAGATTTTCCGACCTGACAGTGTGACCCACGTTTTCTTTTGGTTCTAAGTGTCCACTAGGACAGGGCTGGGCAAAATTTTTTGCGTGAGGCCCACATTGAGGTTTTGAAACCAAGTGAAGGGCCGCATACTATAGTGTAGCTATGCAGGGGAAAAACATATAGGAAATATTATCTCCTGGTAGCCAAGTTTAAAAAGCAAGGTTGTAGGTAGACTAGCAGGGACGTTCATTAGCTCTGCAATCTTTTTGTCCAACTTGCACAGCTCGGATGCTGTCAATGAAACATGCCTTGTTAAAACAAGCAATTCATTTTAACGTAGAGCTTTGTTCATTAGGCTACATTTGCGTGCAGGATAGATGTGAAACAGCCCCCCCAAAATAGCCTAATTTGGTGCAGGGTGATGTCCTACTTAATTGCAGAAATACATTTTGTTATTTTCGCTTCCTCTCTGTAACGTTTTAAGAAAACTAAAATAGAGTCGTGAGCTTCTACAGTTCATGAGATATGACGCTTTGACGCTTTTGAGCATTTATAGATTATATATTTTGTTTTTCCATCAAAAGGCTCTTTGGA
This sequence comes from Umbra pygmaea, assembly GCA_016801145.1. Lineage (NCBI taxonomy): Eukaryota > Metazoa > Chordata > Actinopteri > Esociformes > Umbridae > Umbra > Umbra pygmaea. The sequence continues at coordinate 7,246 of JACXGM010030015.1, forward strand.
TCACTGAAATCGTTCTCAGACACCTGTGATAATTAGTTTGCCAGGTGAGCCCAATTAAAGGAAAATAAGGACTTAAAAACGATGTTCCACATTATTAAGCAGGCCACAGTTTTCAAGCAATATGGGAAAGAAAAAGGATCTCTCTGCTGTGGAAAAGAGTCATATCTAAGGTATGAAAACTTTAGATATTTCACAAAAACTTAAGCGTGATTTCGTACTGTGAAGTGATTTGTGGCTGATTCAGAGCACAGACGGGTTTGTGCAGATAAAGGCATAATGAGGAAGGTTACTGCCAGACAAATTCATTGGATTAAAAGAGCAGCTGCTAAAATCCCTTTACGAAGCGGCAAACAGGTATTTGAAGCTGCTGGTGCCAGAGGCGTGCAGTTGTGCATAAACCTACTATTCGGCCACCCCTAACCAATGAGCATGAGCAGAAACTGTTGCAGTGGGCCCAGAAATACATGAAGACTAATTTTTAAACAATCTTGTTTACTGATTAGTGCCATGCAACCCTGGATGGTCAAGATGGATTGAGTATTGGATGGTTGGTGGATGGCCACCAAGTCCAAATAAGGCTGCGACATCAGCAAGGAGGTGGCAGAGTAATGTTTTGGGCCGGAATCATGGGGAGAGAGCTGGTAGGCCCCATTAGGGTCCCTGAAGGTGTGAAAATGACTTTGGCAAAGTATTTAGAGTTTCTGACTGACCACTTTGTTACATGAAACAAAAAGAGGAACCGTGCCCTTTGTAGCAAAATCATCTTCACGTATGACCATGCACCATCTCATGCTACAAAGAATACCTCTGTGTCATTGGCTGCTATGGGCATAAAAGGAGAGAAACTCATGTTGTGGCCCCCATCCTCCCCTGACCTCAACCCTATTTAGAACCTTTGGAGCATCCTCAAGCAAAAGATCTATGAGGGTGGGAGGCAGTTTGCATTAAAACAGCAGCTCTGGGAGGCTATTCTGACATCCTGCTAAGAAATTCAAACAGAAACTCTCCATAAACTCACAAGTTCAGTGGATGCAAGAATTGTTAAGGTGATATCAAATAAAGGGTCTTATGTTAACATGTAACTTGCCCTGTTAAGATGTGTTTGATTGAAATAGCTGTTTATTTCAGTAAATATGACCTAATGCTGCAAATTCAACAAATTACCATTTTCAGTTCTGTACAACTTATAAAATGTTTTAAAACATTGCATTTTGAGTTTTGTATTTTTGAAAGAAATACTGTTTTCATTGGGTGGTTTGTTCAATGAAATTTAACTTAACCTAACGGTTGTTGAATTAATTATACTGACTGTCATTTGCATCGACTATTAAGGAAAATCAGTATAAAATGTCCCTTGCATAATAATTTGGAACGTTACAGCACCCCGCGTTACAGCACCCCGCGTGACAGCACCCCGCGTGACAGCACCCCGCGTGACAGCACCCCGCGTGACAGCACCCCGCGTTACAGCACCCCGCGTTACAGCCTTTAAGGCTCAGGGTGTTGTTGTGAGAGACAGCATCATCGACATTATCTCTTCTATCTCAGGGTCGGTTAAAATCGATGTGACAGATGGAGTGGAGGTGGACTCAGCATCAGGCTTCCAGCCCGCAACGCTGATGGTTCTCAAGAGAAAAACGAGCCCTGAGACCAGGCTGTCCAATGAGGAGCTGCAGGTATGCCTCAGACCTACACTCAGCATACATTAGATAGTTACAGGTTTTCTGATCCAAGCTATCCGCTGTGTCCACCATTTGCCTCAGGCAGCACACATTTAAACTGTTTTTGCTTCCAGAATGAAGGAAATGTGAAGGCTGCAAATGAAGAGTTATAATGAGTAACTACACACACTCTCCACAGGGTGGTGCTGTCCCTTTGCACTCTCCCTTTCAGTGGAATTGGACTAACTAAAAATACTTGGCATTTATCAAGAAAATCAAAAAATAATACAGTGTTTTTTTTCTGAAGTGCCAGTAAATGTATGACCAATATGCATATGCCTTTCTTGTTATCACCCTGACAACAATGACATTTTGAAGAGTTTGTAAGAGCATGTTTATGACAAGTAATTGTATTTCCTTTTTCTCCTGGAGACTACATCAACATAACTGCCCTCTGTAATGATACAACAGGATACAAAACATAACATGCGTTAGTTCTGCTGCTTTGGACAAATCACTTTCTATTTTTCCTTGGTTCAGACAAAAGAAATTCAGAAAAGCCATAGTCAGGCCCCAACCACTGACTGTCATGGTGGTGTTTGCCCTGCAAGGCAGTGACCCACTACGCCGTGTGGATCCCCTGTAATCACTGTTTCTTAGGTATAGGTATTTCCTTCAAACCCCAGACTCATCCCTTGATAAGAGTATGGCTCCTGGAACACCAGGGTTTTGTGCTAACTTCCCACTTTGGAATAAATAACTTAAATGTCTTTAGGTATAAATCATCTTTAAAAAAAAATGTATACTAAATAAAATGTATCTAAATTCATAAGTCTAATCTATAATACTCTATTATTTCTCTATTCAATACATATTTTACAGCTCTGGGACTAGCCGCAGTTTTTGCATTTTTGTCACTGATGTTTCAATATATCAGCATGGATCTGATCCGTATGCAACGTAACATAAACCAAATCTTGTGAATTACAGATGGTGGTAACCAAAGGAGTGATGGCCATGGAGCAGGTCCTGGGCTGGGACTCTGAGAGGACGGTGGCGCTGGTAAAGTCATGCCAGGAGCAACTGAACAGGCGGCTCCAGCAGGTTCAGGCCATGAATTCGCTCCGGAGCAGCACAGAACACCAGGCCATCCCACCACCCTCCGATGGGAGCCAGGACACACAGGCTAAACGTTGCAAACAATGATTAGGGGGAAGCTGCCTCTGATCTTTGGTCAGTTTATTTTTCCAATTGTTGTGTTTCGGACTGGGTTCAGGGAAGTTTATCCTGTATCTGTGCGTAGGGGAAACTTCACCACAGAGCCAGCAAATAATGACCAACTGTCTCTTGCCACAGAGCAGCCAAAACCTGCCTTAAGATGGAGACAAATAATCAGTTTGTTGCATTCATATATAATAATTATTTTGGGAAACTGGCTCCTGAATGAATAGGGAAGGATCAACCATGAATGTGTGATTTACTGTTAATTTTATATGTATACCTTGTAAAATTACCAGCTTGCATATTTCAATTGCAATCACAGTGGTTTACACTTTTTATACATTGTCTTGGTCATATTATTGTTTAAGTTTACTTAAACATTTGTTAGTAGAAAAAAGCTTGGACAGTTTAGGATGAAACTGAGTATAATCTATTGACACTGTTTACAGTAGCTTTAGACCTATGTGATTGTGTGTACCGGTACATGTGTATTCTGATTCCATTCCTGACTGTTTTTTGTAATAATTCATATCTTGATCTTTTTAGATAAAATACAAACTTTTAATTTGTAAGGCATTGAGGTGTGTTTTGTTGATGCCAGAGAAGGCAACAGGAGTTCTCCCTCCTGTTTTAAAAACATGTATGTAGTGTGATCATATGTTCAACTGTTCTGTGTAAAAGCTTTATTTGCATTTTACATTTGAACTGCATTTAATAATTTATCCAGAAATAGTAATATTAGGAATGGAAAGGAAAAAAATACAAAGGCTTAGCTTAAAATTTAGAGTATATTTGTGTAGAAAGTGGTTTAACAATTTGTTAAATGACAGCACATTTGGCCCTGTTTAATGCAGTGGTCAAAGGCGCTGCCTTGCAAAACAGCTGTCTAATTGAGGCCAGGTGTTTAAAATCATGGTCATGGCATACCCACAATGCCCTTGGGTCCAGCATGCAGCAGCGCATTGTGAGTGTGTACAGAAACATCTTGTCCACTGAAGTACAAACAAATGCCTGTCCCAACTCATCGGACTGCACATCTTACAGCAGCATGCAAATGATATGTGACCAAAATTAAACATACCATACATGCTTAATTTAGACAATATTAATCTGTTGCAATACTTTTAGTGTCCTAAAATAGGTGGAATATACATTGGAGTCAAAAAAAGTCCAGGGATATTCATGTTTTTTTATAGAAATGTATACATTCATTCACCAAGTTGTCATTGATAAGAAATTACTGCAAAACCTGATTAAAGATGAGCTAAAAGACTTTACTAAAAAAGTGGTCTTTGCCATTGTATGTGAAAAATTTATTATAAATCAGTAATTTACAATGGTGACAGATATTGCCAATATTAGGAAACCCATTATTCAGCAGCCACTAGTTAAGTGTCATAATGATGAAGTCTTTTAGCTTATCTGTAATGAATTATAATATCTTATCAATGTTTGGATATTGTTTATTTATTTACTTGGGACAGTGCACATTTAATCAACAATCTTACACTTCTGTACAGACTGTAAATAAAACAGATTATAGCATAGATGCTAATTTCATCTGTAGTCCCAAACCTAATCTACATGTTTTTTGAATGTGGGGGAAATCGGAGCACCCAGAGGAAACCCACGCAGACACAGGGAGAACATGCAAACTCCACACAGAAAGACCTGGGATGACCGGGGTTCGAACCCAGAACCTTTTTGCTGTCAGGCCACAGTGCTATCCACTAGGCCACCATGCCTGCACCATGGTAACTGAAGGCATCAATATCCATGAAAACACATGTACATTCCTGGATTATTCCACAAATTTGGCCGGAGTGTATATAAAAGGTTTTGTCATGTCTAAATGGGGATACCAGGTTTTTGTCTGCTTTGGGTAATTGTCTTGCTGGAAGATACACATTTGGTAAAGTTTCTACCGCCTGGCAGAGAGAACCAGGTTTGTAGAAGAGCATCAAAAACCACCACCATATTTGTACTTCGGGGAATAATATTTTATGCTTAAGCATTGCCAAAGAGCTCGGTTTTCACCTGACCATAATATCTGGTTTTAGTGCCTAACACATTTACCTTTATCGGTTGCTCTTACACATTCCAAATAGGATATTAACATGTAGGTGGAGTCAAATAATAAATTTGGAAACGTGTGACTAAAATGCAACAAAAATGTTGTGTAACCCACTAACTCGAAACCTTTGATACTTTTTTTCTGACCATTTTCCTTTATGATTGGTGCAAGGTGGTCTTTTACTAGGCACGTTTACCAATTCTTCAGTGGTGAACTTTATCATTATTGATAAGTAGCATATTTTGGTATTAGCTTGTTTTTGGATGAATGTCTGTTGCTCTTTTCACAAAATAAAACTATCGCTTGATAGTGTTTGCTTGCGTGTATTTTTCTTTGTATTTTTTACTGTATTTTACTTTATTTTTGTTATTTGTTATGATTTTTATGCAGGACAATGCTCCATTGCATGTATCGAAGTACTCGACGAGCTGGCTGGTGCCTTACATGGCTGACACCGCCATCAGTGTATAAATGAGTGAAAGAATGGGTGAATGTGAGGCACTGTCAAGGGCTTTGAGTGGCAATTGGTTAGAAAAAAGCACTATATTCAATCAAAGGATTATTAGAAAAACCTGTTCAATTTCTCAGTAATGCAATTATCTACTCAACCAATCACATGGCAGTTGCTTCAATGCATTTAGGGGTGTGGTCCTGGTCAAGACAATCTCCTGAACTCCAAACTGAATGTCAGAATGGGAAAGAAAGGTGATTTAAGCAATTTTGAGCGTGGCATGGTTGTTGGTGCCAGTCTGAGTATTTCACAATCTGCTCAGTTACTGGGATTTTCATGCACAACCATTTCTAAGGTTTACAAAGAATAGTGTGAAAAGGGAAAAACATCCAGTATGCGGCAGTCCTGTGGGCGAAAATGCCTTGTTGATGCTAGAGGTCAGAGGAGAATGGGCCGACTGCTTCAAGCTAATAGAAGAGCAACTTTGACTGAAATAACCACTCGTTACAACCAAGGTATGCAGCAAAGCATTTGTGAAGCCACAACACGCACAATCTTGAGATGGATGGGCTACAACAGCAGAAGACCCCACCAGGTACCACTCATCTCCACTACAAATAGGAAAAAGAGGCTACAATTTGCAAGAGCTCACCAAAATTGGACAGTTGAAGACTGGAAAAATGTTGCCTGGTCTGATGAGTCTCGATTTCTGTTGAGACATTCAGATGGTAGAGTCAGAATTTGGTGTAAACAGAATGAGAACATGGATCCATCATGCCTTGTTACCACTGTG
>JACXGM010030016.1:0-13444 GCA_016801145.1 Umbra pygmaea
GCGACCTCTTGTGGCCGTGGAACGGGAGCGACCTCTTGTGTCCGTGGAACGGGAGCGACCTCTTGTGGCCGTGGAACGGGACGGTTGGGACCGACCCGACCCATAGGGGTCCTGACCTTAGAAACCAAGGACCTGAAGGGTCTTTGGTGGTCCTTTATGGGTGATGAAGAGGACTTAGGGTCTACGACCCCTTCTAGGCGGGTCAGGAGCTGAGGGGAGTGGGTCAGTGCTTGCTTCAACAGGAACCCCTCCGCATCCTCATGTACTGACCCAAAACCCGATCTCCATGCACAGAACTGTCTGACAAGTTCTGGATACTTGTCAGTCGAGAAGTTACCTTGGACCATCCACTCCCTGTAATCCGCTTCCACCCCCGGGTCTCCTTTTACACTGGCCCAAATATCTGAGACAGTCGTTGAGGTGGACTCAGGAGGAAGGGAACCAGTCATAGAACTGGGACTGGAAGCAGACATCTTGGAACTGGGGCTGGAAGCCGCCATCTTGTAACTGGGGCTGGTAGCCCTCTTGGAACTGGGGCTGGGAGCCACCATCTTGAAACAGGAACTGGGTGCCCTCTTTGGTGCTTCAAATGGGGCAGGTGTCAGAAAGACACGACGGGGAAGGATGTAGTCCCCATCCATAGCCTCCCTGACTAGGAAGTCCTCATAGGAGGCTTCGTAGAGGTCCCATATAGTATCCTCCTGGTCCCAGCCACTGAAAAATTGCTCACTCCCAGCCATTGTATTAGGCGAGGTATTCTGTAATGTTACACTCCCAGGCAGGGGAAACAACACTTAGGTAAATCTTAAGGCAATTTATTATTAACTAAAGGCAACAGCACATAAGGATATCCAAGGCAGACTAAGACCAAAAATAGAGCAGAGGTCAGGCCAGAATAGCAATACAAGACAATTGGCAAAGGTACAAAGGATGATCCTAGGCAGAATATAACACAAACAAAGCAGAAGGTCGAACCGGAATATCAATATGAAATGGAATGCTCAGAATAATGAAGATTAATACTCACAAATACCTCGCAAAGATGGAATGGTGTGTGTGTGCTTTATGTGTGGACTGGGTGAGTGCAGGTGTACAGAATTAGGCTGATTGAGTCCGGACTATGGGAATTGTAGTTCTAAACATGCATGACTAGGGAAGCTGTAGTCCACAGGAAGTAGAACAGGGGAATGGGAATTGTAGTTCTGAGCAATATGTAATAGGGTAGTGGCAGTTTCCAGGGATGGGGAACTGGTAAACGTTACAATGACAGAAACAATACACACCAGAACTTCACTGAAATAATCACACACAGGACAGAAACCATAATAACATCAAATACAGGGTATAAAATAATGTCAGGTAAATTAAAGGAGAATTCCGGGCAATTTCAAAATGTAGCTCTATTGTTTGCATATCTGAAGTGCTGTCAGTAGTCTAATAACTCAAACAATCGGTATTGCCAAAATTGTGTTTACCTTTTGCTGCCAGTATACAACCATTACGCATCTACAGGGCAAGTTAAAAAACGTGCTTTGAGCCACTAAACATGTTTGAAATGTCATTACTAGTCAATATCCATTTGCAGTGATTCCTTATAGTGAACACAGTGAATTTGAACCAATCAGTCAGTGTATATACCTCTGTTTATTAGCCATTTTCCAGTGAAGTCCACACTAGTCGATTGTCAAAGTCATACAATGCATTATTCCAAAACGTATTTCTTCTGCAAAAAACGATTTGCTGTGGTTATGTCAATATAATATAGCAAGTCGGCCAGGTAACCTGACACACCTTCTTTGGAAGCTCACGGACTGAGTCTACACTGTTGCTTTTTTTACCTATGCTCATGCATGATAACTCTTGGGAGCTGTGAAAGCAAGTGTCAGGTTACAGCTTATGTTGTGAAAGTAGTTTATGGACCACGGCAAATAGTTTTTTTGTGGAAAAAATAAGTTTTGGATTAATATTATTATTATAGAGTGGCCTGACACGTTACCGGTTGCAGTGGTTCAGGTAGAAAGTCCATAAGTACCATGTCAGGCTGTATAGGTAAGTCCATGATGTTTACTGGAAGGGTAGATGGAGTCTGTAAGGGAGTTGTTGGATTGGCTGCTAACTGACTAGCTACCCTAGCCTGCGAGATGGGAGGAGGTGGTATGTCCAGCTGCTTGTCTGACAATGCCCTTTGGACTGGAGAGACAGGGGTAGCTAGCCAGCTAAATGACCCTAGCCCTTGGAAGAGGTGTTGGAGGGATTGCCAGCCTGCTTCCCTTTTTATACCAGTCCCCAGTCACTTGATGGTTCTCATATACCTTGTTTCGAACCAAAGCTGGCTCTGGTTCTGAACTGGTGCCTGTTCGCAGTTCGTTCAACTTGTTAACCTTCTCGGACCCTGTTTGTTGTTCCACATACTAGAGAGCCCAGAGAACAATGTTGTTACGTCACTGTGTATGTCGCCATAGGTCTTAGCTTTCCGAGAAATGCTAGTGCAAACTTCAAGCATAGCAACTGCAATGGCGGTCTACATCGTCTTTCTGCAAATGTTTCTCCTGGCTTTGTGATCCTATATTGGGAACAGAAGAATCTTTTTTCAATCTTCGTACTATCTTTCAAGTTTTTAACAATGGCGGTCACAACCTTTCCGTCATGTTTTTGGTCACAATAACCCGCCCCCAGCCCCTGACATAACAAGACTTGGTAAAAGAACAATTCTAGACCAGCAAAGAGTTGGTACCACTCTGGAACCAGTTTTCCTGGCCGAGAGCCGGTACTTTTGCTGTCGAAACACGAAGAACTGGTTTAAAAAAGGCACAGGAACCAAACTTTTACAGTTCTTTCTTTCGTCCAGAACCTGGGTCCCCATAGTCCTCCATTCCATTATGCTTGCCAGCTACTCCCCCCCAAACACTGGTTGGAAAAACCATGCCAAGTTTTCCCTCATATCCCTGCTGCTCATAGGGGGAGGATAGCCGAAGTAGGTACGGAGCCTGACATCATCCTCCACTGCTGACTCCCAGTCGGTAGCCCTGCCAGTACTTTCCATCCGTACTACCCTGATGAAAAGGGGGTAGTCTCTGAGCAACACAGTTCCTTCAGTCTGCCTTCACTGTCTCTGTTTTGGAAGGTGGTTCATTCTCTCAAATTTGTATTTCATGGTGTGAAAGGATGGAGACAGGCATGAAGTTTTCAGATTGAAATCAAATGTAGTTTAATACAAAAACTCTGGAGGAAATCAAAATACCTTGTGGGGTAAAACGCTGAATAGTAATAATTCTTAAACACTGACACACGGACTGATATGGAAACATTCATAAGCAACAATTAAACACAGCTACATGCAACAATGACAGAACTTAATACCAAACCAATTAAAGATGGGTGAAATTTATGCCAATTTAGGCCTATGGTTTCTAAAAAATGTGAATCTAGGCACCGTCGGCCTAAAACGGGTCCCCACTCAGGATTTACAGTGCATCTGGAAAGTATGTGCTTTTTAATTTTTTATAAATTTGCTTAGATTTCAAACACACTTCTTTCAAATTATCATTATGGGGTATTGTAGAATTTTGAAGGAAAAAATTGAATCAATTTTGGAATAAGGGTGTAACATAACAAAATGTGTAAAAATTGAAGCGTTGTGAGTACTTTCCGGATGCACTGTACTTTATTTCTCTTAAGAGTCTAGGTTAATACTTAGATATAATCTCTCTTGGTTGAATGGGTCTAGAGGTCGTGCCCACACTGCAAACTCATTAGACGTCAACAAATAGCTATGGTTTGATTGACAGCTCTGTCAGCCTTACTTCCTCCACCTTAGCAAACCATACATCACACATTTGTTGGGAATCCCTGCCTGACACTGGTAAGGGATAGAGGTGAGAAACACCATCAGGTAAGACAAAGATTCTCCTTAGATTGTGCATATAATATAAACAATATACTACCCATTTGGTCTAAAATGGGGGCCTAAAACATTGTTTTGCAATTCCAAAAGTTGTGCACTGTAGCTATAACAAGTGCATGCAGCTGGAAAAATAATGAAGGTGGTCTATTGGATAACATGGTAAAGTCACGTGAGGAAAGAAGCGGAAAAATAAACTATAAACAATATGCAACGGAATTCCACTGGAATAATCACATTTTTGATTCTAATTTTATTTAACCAGGAAAGCTGACTAAGAACAAGTTCTTATTTTTAGCAACGCCCTGGGACCAATTAGGGTAAAGTGACTTGCCCAAGGACACAATGACATTTCTCACAGTAGGGAATCGAACTGGCAAACTGGCAACCTTACAACTACAAGTCTGCCTCCTTAAAGAAAAATTCAGAGCGATTTCAAAACGTAGCTCTGTTGTTTGCATATCGGAAGTGCTGTCCGTAGCGTTAATAACTCAAACAGTCTGTATTGCCAAAACCGTGTTTACATTTTGCTGCCAATAGACAACCATTACGCATTTACGGGGCAAGTTAAAAAGCGTGCTTTGAGCCACTAAACATGTTCAAAATGTCATTGCTAGTCCATATCGATTTGCACTGATTCCTTATAATAAACACAGCGAGTTTGAACAAATAAGTTTGTGTACATACCTTAGTTTATTTCTCATTTTCCAGTGTCCACTGGGTGTTTGGAATCAGAAATTGGGTTTATGGTGTCCATTGGGTGTTTGGATCAGAAATTTCATTTTCATCTATCAAATAACTGAAGGACACAGTAATATTTCAGTAGTGAAATGAGGTTCATTTAATTTACAGAAAATTATCAATATGCATTAAAAAGAATTTAGACAGGTGCATAAATTTAGGCACCCTTTTCATTGTGTTCATTTGAATCCATGTAACTACCTAGCACTGAATAATTGGAACACACAATTGATTTGGGGAGCTCACTAAGCCTTGAACTTCATAGACAGGTGCATCCAATTATAAGAAAACGTATTTAAGGTGGCCAATTGCAAGTTGTCTTTCACTCTCCTCCATCATGCTGTGGGGCTGTGGCCAGTGCTTGTACTGGGAATCTTGTTAAAGTTGAGGGTTGCATGGATTCCACTCAATATCCGCAGATACTTGAGAATGATGTAAAGGAATCCGTCACAAAGTTGAAGAGCTGGATATTTCAACAAGACAATGACCCAAAACACTGCTCAAATTAACGACTACACTATAACACAAACTACAAGTCCCAGTACCGGCACTGGCCATACAGCCCCACAGCAGGATGGAACCTCCACCAAATCTTACTGTGGGTAGCAAGTGTTTGTCTTGGAATGCTGTGTTCTATTGCCGCCATGCATAACACCCCTTGCTATGACCAAATAAATCAATTTTGTTTCATCATTCCACAGCACCTTCTTCCAAAATGAAGCTGGTTTGTCCAAATGTGCGTTTGTATACCTCAAGTGACTTTGTTTGTGGCGTGTGTGCAGAAAAGACTTCTTCCGCATCACTCACCCGTACAGCTTCTCCTTCTGCGCTGAATTGTTGAACAACGCACAGTGACACCATCTGCAGCAAGAGGTGTTTTTGACCATTCTCACTATCCTTCGCCTTTGCCTCTCCAATATTTTACTTGGCCTGCCAATTCTGGCCTTAAAAAGAACTGTGCCTGTGGTCTTCCATTTCCTACTATGTTCCTCACAGTGGACACTGACAGCTTAAATCTCTGCGATAGCTTTTTGTAGCCTTCCCCTAAACCATAATGTTGAACAATCTTTGTTTTCAGGTCATTTGAGTTTTTTGAGGCCCCCATGTTGCCACTCTTCAGAGGAGAGTCAAAGAGAACAACTACTTGCAATTGGCCACCTTAAATACATTTTCTCATGATTGGATGCACCTGTCTATGAAGTTCAAGGCTTAATGAGCTTACCAAACCAATTGTGTGTTTCAATTAATCAGTGCTTGGTAGTTACAGGTATTGAAATCAATAAAATGGCTAGGGTGCCCACATTTATTCACCTGTCTAATTTTGTTTGGATGCATATTGCACCTTTACTGTTAATCCAATGAACCTCATTTCACTACCAAAATATTACTGTGTCCTTCAGTTATTTGATGGATGAAAATGAAGTTGCTGGTCCAAACAACCAATTATTTATAAGTGAAAATCTTGGAAATTGTCAGGGGTGCCTAAACTAATGAGATACCGTAAACCAAGCAGGGAGCGATTGCAGACACGATAAAAATCGAAGTAGTTACTTGATTGGTGCGAAACTCAATGAAAGTCAGAACTTCCATTACTTCTTTGATTTCCTCTGTCTTCAATACATTCGTCATGTTGTATCCACAGCACTGTTTGGAGAATACGATAACAATTGATTGAACACACAACAGCTCCAGATTGAATCCCCTCATACCATCATTCACAGAAACACTACGTCAAAGCAAACCATATGGTTTTTGTCATGAATTTATAGGTGGGTAGCAGCTAAAGCTTTGCTGGAGAATATGAGAGCCTGAAGTGCAGTGACATGGATAAGTTCCTCATTAGTAATCACTTGAATATTAATCAGAGTGCAGCAGAATGAGCAGAATCTTTGAGGTCAACTCACAGACTGGTGCTTTCTTCAGTCAAATTATACAGGCTACATTTCAGGCAGGAGAAACAGTGTATTGATTTTTAATGTGAAAATATACTGCATGCTAATTTTTTCTTAGAACTAACGATATATACTCCTTGGTTCTCTTCTGCCACTCCAGACTTGTAAACCTATTCCTGTCATCAGTTTATTAAACCTGGCAGTCATCCCTTATCTGTGTGTTTTCCTTAAATTAAGTAAACTAGTGCAGTGCCCATGGAAAATCTAAATTTGAAATGTGAGAACTGAATGTTAAAGTATATATATTAGAATTTTCAGTGCAACTGAATTCAAATTCAAAATATTACATTCAGTTTCAACTTTATTGTAACTCAGTTTCAAACTTAAATATTTAATTTCAAAATAGTGCTATTCAGATTCAGTTTTTAAATTCAATTATTCAAGTTAAACAAAACACATTCAGTTTGAGGTGGCACAAATGTCTGCCCATAGCAAAAACTGATAATGACATAATGACATAAAGCAAATACTGATACTGACATTATAAAATACAGAATAAATATGGTTATAGAGTATGAACAATATAGACAGTTATGTGCAGTGTAGTAACAGTGACATTTTAAGAGTAGGAAAAATAAGTGTTGTCCCTTTCAAAGTGGCCATGGACGTGGACATCAGGCACAGGCAGTTGTTATTAGTGGTTTCAGGAGATACAGCATTCAACATGTACTAAAGTTTTTTAACTACAAACTTTTTCATAGAACAGATTGTAGGCATAATAGCTACCAGCATTAATAACTAAGCCAAATGGCTGTGCATTAATAACCAAGCAAAACGACTCAATGTGCCGTGTGAGAGGGAGAGTGGCCAGCGGCTAGAATGGCGAATGCCAATGTGTGCTTCTTTTACTGATATATATTTACAGATATCTTTTGCATTTCTAATCCAAACAACGTCAAACTTGGCACTGCACTTATTCGTGCTCGTAGCAAGACACCGGTCAAGTTTGAAATCCATCGGACTAAGGTTTCGAGAGGTATGCGCAAATCACAGAGAGACAGACAGTTGTTCCTGCAATTACAGTTTTTCCAGAAAGCCAGAAAATGTAGTTTTGGCCCATAGAGTGAAAGCCAACAACTCCCAGAATGCACTTGCTTTGCTGCTCAACGAGGCCACTCCCAGGCCACGCCTACCGGTTAGAGAGGGCAGGAAATCGAAACTGAAAAGACGCAGTTTTAAGCTGTTTTATACCATCAAATATACGGCGTAGGTTACCGTACCAACGTTTCATTTATTATTGTCTTGGCTGGCACAACATGTAAGACGTCGGTCTACAGAGTCAAATTTTTCACATAAGGTAAATATTTGTATTCTGAACCTCTGTGTTTTGGTTAGCTAGCTAGCTAGCAATGCTACCATCCTAGCAATGTTATGCTATTTCTGCATCAAGTGTATGCGTTACTTAATATTGAATTCAAAGATTATGCTTCCGTGAAACCAAAATGACACCAAATTATGCAGCTGTAACAATACCTACTTATGTATATGTAATAGATTGCAATTATGTGTAATACGTTAATCAAATTTAGCTGGCAAATTATACAAACGCAACAATGTTGTGATTTCAATGTAGCAAAATGTCGTATTCATAGCTTTGTCTGTGCATAATCTGTGCATTGAATGTAATAGATTTGTGTTACTTGACTACAATTATAAGATTATGAAGGACTAATTTTGGAAAGCCTTTCACGTTTGTGTCATAATATATTGATGTTGTAGGTCAAGCAAATAATCAAAATTAATTTGTAGCCCAATCCTGATTTGATAAGGCTGGATAGACTTGCACCTTATAAAGAAAAGGCAGGACCATATCAACAGAGTAGCTTAGTTGCTCCTCATGTGTAGTAGGGTGAAGTCAGCTAAAATGTGCAAGTTTTTGGTAAAGGGCTTATAATACCATCAAATAAGCTATGCATGAAATCTAATTCTATTAGATTTCCATTAGACTAAGACCAATCTAAACTCTTGTTACAAGTCAACAAGTGTTGAGGCAACAATGTAAGATAAGTGATTGTGAATTGCTGTAAAGATATTAAGAGATGACGCTACAACATTATTTTTAGCTGACTTCACCCTACTTTCCTCCAATTGAAATCACTATTTCTCTAGGCAAATACACACTAATGGAGCAATACTAAGGACTATAACAGGAACCACAACCAATGTGAGTTCAAACTTTTAATTACAAAACATAATATTAACAATTTCACACTGATAGCTCATCTAGAGCTTCAACAGTTTATTTATAGCTGCAGTACCGCCCGTCAGGAGCTCGATATCTGTCTGATGTCCTGAAAAACACAGGCAGGTAAAGAAAGACGATAGCATTTCCCCAGTCTCTCGCTTTTCAGGACCAATTTCACAAAGTGACGGTAGGTGTTATCCAATAGTCTACAAAACAGTAAGCACAACGTTAGCAATGCAAGTTATTTGCACCTACAATAGGCTAGCTAGCTTGGATGTATGCTTACTGTTTTGTTGGTCAATACAAATGTGTTTACAATAGCCAAGTCTCACATTTCCAAATGAATGTATTTCTGTGAGACTGGGCTGTTGTGAACGCATTTGTATTTACCTACAAAACAGTAAACACAACGTTCGAAATGCAAGCTATTTGCACCTACAGTAGGCTAGCATAGATGTAAATGTATATTTGCAATAGTAAGCATGACGGTCGCAATGCAAGCTACCTGTATTTGCACCTACCGTAGGCTAGCATAGATGTATGCTTCCTGTTTTGCCAGTCAATACAAATGTGTTCACAATAGCCCTGTCTCACGATTCCAAACTAATGTATTTCCGTGAGACTGGGCTGTTGTTAACGCATTTGTATTTATCTACAAAACAGTAACCACAACGTTCGCAATGCAAGCTATTTGTACCTACTTCTGGCGGTGCCATTTCCTCAGCAGATTCAGCGATTTCTTCAAGGAGAAAATGGCATTGCTAAAATTCACGACAGCAATAGGACTCTATCTGTGTCCATATTTGCACAGTGAGAGCAATGACACCACCAGTCCGCCCCAGCTCGTGTCTTCGCAGGCTCTTGCTCCTTAGCATCAGTCAGGTTTTGCTCCTCTACTGCAGTAGCTACAAGGGCTCTTGTTCCTCAATCATCCGCAACTGTTCCTCGCTGTATTGCTGCTCTTTCTGGCAGCAACAAGCATTGGATTCACGCACCCGATCTTCAAAACCCCCTTCTGCCATATCATCTTCAAAACTACCCTCAGCCATTGTGGTTAGCCTACTAAAGTATTACTCAGTTTATTCCACAGAGCAATAGCCTGTTCGCCTGGCTTCAAGATGGCTGACAATGTTTGAAATTCACGAAGTGAGGTCCCACCCCCTATGGGCGGGTTGAAAACATGCAGAAGTAGCTCCTTCTGCTGGCTGTAGTTCATAGCCTCTGAGCAGAAAAGCCTCAGATGACGAGGCCTTTTTCCCATACAACCAATACAGAGACTTCACATCCCAGGGGGGTTTGAGGGATTGATCCCAGTTATTTCTAAAATACTACCAGGTTTCTACTGATATAAAGCTTAATGCTAATCGGTGATGTATCCCTTTAAACACTAAAAGTGAATGCTCAGACCAAAGCATCGAAACCATAACGTTTGCATGCATTTGGTACACTCAGGCACCAAATGAATAAACACCATGTCGGCATGGCACCGTAAACAATTCTGTAACACACGGTGCAAAACACTACACACATTGTGCATGTGTTACACACATTGGCCAATGTTGAAACACTCTGCAGTCAGCACGTCCATTCAATAGTTAAAACACACACAACATTAGCAACTCCCCCGCACACACAGTAAAACACTTAACTGGTAATTGTACACCAATAAGTCATTATACATATAATTCTGGTATAAGCACCTGTCATGAAACAATCGCAAATATGGAGGCTGAAGGAAGAAGGGGAAGGAAAAGACGGGGAAGAGACGGGAAGATGGAGAGGAGATAGAGGAAGAGACTGGTAAAACCAGACATCGGGACTGAAACATCATCGCCAAAGGGCCATCGAGAACGTCGCCGGGCAGTGCGGGGGCAACATCACCATGTGTGCCGCAATTATAATTGCACGCTTTCACTTCCGGTGGCTAGCCGATGGTGCGCCGTGGGGGGGCCACTGGTGGAAAGCCGACAGAGATGCAAATTAACCTCTGGAGAAAAACCGCAAAAGCTGGCGGCCCACTGGCTGAACGACATTATAGACACCAGCAGCCCGTCTGCGACAAAACGTTGGCGGCGCACCATCGATTGCCTACTGGGTAGTGGTCAGGGGGTCCTCCATCACCATGCCACCCTGGGTCCCTACAACACTGCACACATACTGACATTTCTGCATGCACTACATGCCGCCGTCACATAGGACCGACCATGGCAGCCCATGTTCGTTGTCATCTGGGATAATGTCAGTTTCCACCGGGCTGCTCTGGTCCGGGACTGGTTCGCCAACCACAACCATTTCATGGTGCTGTAACTCCCCCCTTATTCCCCGTTCCTCAACCTGATAGAGGAATTATTTTCGGCATGGCGGTGGAAGGTCTATGACCGCCTACCACATGCAAGCGTGCCGCTCCTGCGAGCAATGGAGGAGGCATGCGGAGACATCGAGGTGGGGTCGATCCAGGGGTGGATACGATTGGCTGGCGAGGGAGAACATCACCTGTGATGTGGACGAGGTGACGTGGCCCGAACCGGTTATAGCTTTATAAAACGGTTTATAAACTACAAATGACAGAAGTGTCTTGAGTAAAGTTGACCAGTGTGTAGTGTCTGTTTGACTGTTTATTGTTCATGTGCATGTGTTCCCTATCGATCTGAAGAGGGCCTTTTAAAGTCAGAGTGTTAAGTTTTGATTGCAGAATGGCAGTTTTGACATGGCAGTTAGATGTTAATCTCCAAGTGGTGGAGTTTTGACACAATGAGCCAAATTTTGCATTTTGTGTGTTAGCAATTGGAAAAAACTGTAATAGATAGATAAATAAAATGAAAACAATAGCCGCAAAAGTGTTGTTGACATACTGTACAAATCAAACAGTTTAGTGTGGCCACATTTACACCATGTCAGAGTTACTGGGGAAACTAGTTGTCTCTTCGGATGAATATCTTTTGGAATTATTTCACACCCAGCTATGAAAGAACATCAACTTGGAGACAGGAGCTAGCTTGCTAGCCTAACTAGCTACAGAAATATTTGAATTGACGCCTTAGTTAATGTTAACCAATTTTTGTTTTTTAAAGTGGATAATGAAGGACAGAAGTTTAAAAAGACATGATGAGAAACACTTTCTACAAGTCAATAAAGTACACAAAGATAATCCTTTTAAAAATATTGTTCAAAATACATTGCAGAGCAATTGAAGGGATAAACATTTTTTTCAGGAGTAATTTATCCTTGCCAGGTCGGGTATACAATCGAACAAACTTTCATCACTATAAGAAGAATGACTTTAGATGTCACAAGTGAAAACAGCCTCGGCCATCCTTACTTACCGAAGAATTAAGCCATGTAGATAAGGTCCAAATGATTTACCATGACAATTTGGCTAGTTTCTAAAGAGCAATAGTTGGACTTTAGATTGATTTCATAGCTTAGCAGTTCAGATTCATTACAGTGGCTTTCAAAAATATTCACCAACCTTTCAAAGCATAACCAACATGACATCAAAACATCTAAAAAACAGACATTTTGTAAGAATTGAACAAATTACACATTGACTAAATTACCATTTTGAAACTTCACAGTCATGACAAGTTTTGTCTAACTTTAGGGCGTGTCTGCTTAAATATTTGTAAACAACAAAAAATTGCTAAAAGTGGAGTTGTTTTCCCCCGACAGTGATGCCATGCTAAATTCGACTCCACTGAAGCGACTCGCAGTGCGCAGGAGCAAAGTTTGCATTGAATTCTGGACGATGTGGTATTTCAAGTAAAATCTGATATAGAAGTAAACTGTACTTGACTGTATTTGGGAAAAAAACGCAGGAACAGCACTGTATATGAAGTTAATCAGTCTAGGGTATTGTTTTTAAATACTATATTGAAAATATTTTATTTTTCTTTTTACTCTGGAATTGTCCTTTTTAAATCTAACTTTGCAGCCCTAACTGTGTTATAGTTATGATCATCTATCAACAATTTCTGTCAAATCCACTTGTCATGTACTTGGTCTAACACAATCCTTTCCATGCATTTTAACAAACGACTTACAGGCGGTTTAAACAAAAGAAATTACTACTATTGTTGGGTAGGTTTGAGCAGGCCCGTAAGACTTCACGGTGCCCCTGGGCAACAGTGGCTCAAGTGTCCCCCACGCCACCCCAGCCCATTGCACCAAACCTACTTGAAAGTATATGTTATTTATTCACCAATTTAGATGTCACTGACAGCACTGCAAAGAAACATACAGTTAACAAAGATTTCCAAAATCGAGATGGCTATCACAAACATTCAGTGGTGTAAAACCTGAGAATGTTTGTAGAGTACCATCTGTAACAGGTTTGAAGTACTATTCTAACGTATCTCTTTTACCACTCACCTCCACATCCACCCTACTGTCCCTCACATCCCTCCCGACCGTCCCCTGTCTGTGGCTCAGACACACTCTGCTGAATTGAAATAGGTCAAATAAGACTGTCTGGGCCTGATTTACTAACACAAGTGCAGTTTGCGCTGCGTCTGTTTATGCGAGTTCGGTAATTGCGCACGCTATGCTTCCACATTTAGCGTGGTATTTATCAAACCCGATACCCATTACGCAATCAGCGCATACTCCGCCCTCCATTAGCGCGCCTCTAAAAGCGCAAACAATGGCCCCGTACGCATCTATCATGGA
>JACXGM010030017.1:0-13521 GCA_016801145.1 Umbra pygmaea
ATTGGTCAGATGTGTACATGTCGACGCGAAACCTCAGAAAAATCGACCTTGGTCCGAAAAAGTAAATGCCGCAAAATCGCTCAGAGAAATAACGTCTCTAGTGTGAAAGATTGCATTAACTAGATATAGGTTCGAAAATTATAATTAATTTGCGAATTAATCGCACGAAAAAGACGCGTTCAGTGTGCAAAGACCTTAACGTTGATCATTTGTGAGGTTTAAACAGATTCATCAAAATAATTCAGTTTGAAAATGAAGGCAGACGCAGGGGTCCCTTTCCTCAGGGACCCCCTAGACGTTCCAGTGTTTTGTTGTAGCCCTAAACAGGCACACCTGATTCATTATTGAAAGGCTGATGACTGGCTGACAAGCCTAATCAGGTGTGCCTGTTTAGGGCTACAACAAAACTCTGGAATGTCTGGGGGTCCCTGAGGAGTGGGTTGAAGACCTATGGTATACTGACACACAGAAGTTGTAAGTGTTGGTTAGTGTTGGTAGCTGATAATCATGTTGTTTGATGTATCAGGGGACTCATGCTGTTGTGTATCTGTTTTGCAGCCACATGTTGCCTGATCGCCTTACCAAAGGAGAGGAGGTTAGTGCTGCTTTAACACAATTGTGTGTTTGAAATGTTGAAAATTGATAACTATTTAGATATGTTGTATCCCTTAAGAGACTGTTTAACCATTGTTTCCATACTTTTGGACTCCTTTTTATCAGTGCACATTAATGTGGCTATAATGATTTGTAAGAAATATATAGTTTAATTTTGTTCAATTTGGGCCATTTCTGCTCACGTCTCGCACCGTGGTATTCAGAGTGGCCTCGTTTGTGCGTAAAAGGCTTCCCAGGTTTGGTTGCCCTATTGTTAAACAATTATATTGTTTGTTATTTATAAAATCGCAATGCCAATATTGGTGATAGTAATATATATTAGTTGCCACCAAAAGTGAAAACCCTTGCCCTGTCAGTTAGCCCATATGTAGGATGACTCATTTATCAACCTCTGATTAGAAGTTATTTCTATGTGGGAGAAAAAAGAACATGCTGTTCCACTTGGTTGATTGACTTGACCTTATTTGTGGTTTCATCATGCATCCATGTGCTGGAATTATCCGGTAATTAAGCACATGAAAATGGACCTGGTCCAAGTTTGAATTGGATATTATGTATTTTCCAGGTTTTTGTGGAGTTTTTTTTCTAAAACGGGGCCACATTTTATCATGTATATTTAAATAGTATCGTCACATCTCTAGACTAAAGCTACCTTCTATTTCTCCCCTTCAGATTTTCTTCTTTTGCTTCAATTTTTTGAAACACATCGTCTCAGAGAAGTTCTCTGTCATGAAGAAACAGAGGTGAGTAATCATAAAAACATTTATTATTATGGGCCGTCCCTGAAATGGCATTCTGTTCCTTACGTAACACACTATTTCCATTTGAGAAGCGTACCTTCTACATTCACCATATCATGTCATTAAGCTGTGGTTTTAAAGCAGAGCTAGAAGCCTACAGCCAGTAACACCGCAGTCAGAATTACACTGTGACCAGCCGGGTTTTAATTTATTTTCCTGAGTCCTTTGATCTCCCTCCTCCCTTTTATTTGTTTCTTTCTTATTTCTTTTCCTTCGTTTTTCTTTCTCTAACATTCTCTCGTTCGCTTTCTTTGGCTGCAATGTGTCTCTGTTATTTCATCAGTCTTCTTTTTCCGCAGAAATAAAAACTCCCATTTCAAAGACACTGATTTCACAGTGGAGGACCTCTATCAGCTAAGTAAGTCTCTTCTCAGGAGACATTCGCCACACTTGTTTTAATAATCAGATAGTCTTTTTTGTGACTGTGGCTCATTAAAAAGAGAAAAATCATTTGTATCTCATGAGGATTTAATGGATTAGTTTAGATTATAAATTGTTAAGGATTTGTTACATAAGGAAATGTCATACGTTAAGACTTTCATACATTAAGTCTTTTGAAAATAATAATACAAATAAAAATAGCATATTTCATACATTGAGTTTATTGGTAGGTTGTTTTAGAAAAAGCTGTTTTATTTACATCACTTAATGAACAAAAAGTATAAATGCAACATGTAAAGTGATGGTCTCATGGTTCATGAAATAAAAGAACCCAGACATTTTCCGTATGCAGAAGAAAATGTGATGTCTAGTTCGGTCACACAACACAATGCTCAATGTTTGAAGATGCATGCAGTTGGCATGTGTCAATGTCCACAAGCTGTTGAATTTAAAGTTAAAATAAAATAAAATATATTCATGAAATGCTAGGAAGGAGTTGGTGGTTATTTATTTAGGGTACTTGGGCTGTATGTTTGACCTCAATGACATGATAAAGACCTCTATATATTGTGATTTTGAAATAAGAATATAAGTAAAAAAAGTCTTCAACTTAACACACTATTTTCAGGTGTAAGGCAAGCCGATAACCTCAAATAATCTTTCAAGGTAAAAAGCGCTCAGTATCATAGTACTGTTAGACATTGTGTAATTTAACACTGAGGTAAACAGTTTAAATAGCACAATGTCTTTTCGACAACATCTACAGTCCTGTGCCATGATACTGAATTTTTAAGCTTAAATAAAAATGTACAGTCGTATGCAAAGGTTTAGGCACCGCTGACAATTTCCATGATTTTTATTTATAAATGTGTGTTTGGATCAGCAATTTCATTTTGATCTAGCAAATAACTGATGGACACAGTAATATTTCATAAGTGAAATTAGGTTTATTGGATGAAAAGAAAATGTGCAATATGCAAAATTAGACAGGTGCATACATTTGGGCACCCCAAAAGAAATATCATGTCAATATTCAGTTGAGCCTCCTTTAGCAGAAATAACAGCCTCTAGACTCTTCCTATGGCCTGTAATGAGTGTCTGGATTCTGCACTAATGTATTTTGGACCATTCCTCTTTGCAAAACATCTCCAGTTCAGTTAGGTTTGATGGTTTTCGAGCATGAACAGCCCGCTTCAAATCACCCCACAAATTTTCAATGATATTCAGATCAGGGGACTGGGATGGCCATTCCAGAACATTGTACTTGTTCCTCTGCATTAATGCCAGAGTAGATTTTGAGCAGTGTTTTGGATCGTTGTCTTGTTGAAATATCCAGCCCCGGCGTAACTTCAACTTTGTGACTGATTCCTCTACATTATTCTCAGGTATTTGCTGATATTGAGTGGAATCCATGTGTTTTACTGTCCATAGCAAGTGTTTGTCTTGGAACGCTGTGTTCTTTTGCCGCCATGCACCTTGTTATGACCAAATAAATCCATCTTTGTCTCATCAGTCCAAAGCACCTTCTTCTAAAATGAAGCTAGCTTGTCCAAATGTGCGTTTGCATAACTCAAGCGACTCTGTTTGTGGCATGTGTGCAGAAAATGCTTCTTCCGCATCAATTTCTTGTACAACTTCTCCGTGTTGAATGATGCACAGTGATACCCTCTGCAGCAAGATGACGTTGTAGGTCTTTGGAGGTGGTCTGTGGGCTGTTTTTGACCATTCTCACCATCCTTCGCTTTTGCCTCCCCGATATTTTAATTGGCCTGCCACTTCTGGCCTAAACAAGAACTGTGCCTGTGGTCTTCTATTTCCTCACTATGTACCTCACAGTGGACACTGACAGCTTAAATCTCTGAAGTCTTTTTATTGCCGTCCCCTAAACCATAATGTTGAACAATCTTTGTTTTCAGATCATTTGAGAGTTGTTTTGAGGCCTCCATGTTGCCACTCTTCAGTGGAGAGTCAAAGAGAACAACAACTTGCAACTGGCCACCTTAAATACCTTTTCTCATGATTGGATGCACCCGTCTATGAAGTTCAAGGCTTAATGAGCTCACTAAACCAATTGTGTGTTCCAATTAATCAGTGCTAGTTAGTTACAGGTATTCATATCAACAAAATGACAAGGTTGCCCAAATTTATGCAACTGTCTAATTTTGTTTTGATGCATGTTGCACATTTTCTGTTAATCCAATGAACCTCATTTCACTACCAAAATTTTACAGTGTGTTTCAGTTATTTGATAGATCAAAATGAAGTTGCTAATCCAAACACTTAATTATTTATTAATGAAAATCATGGAAATTGTCAGTGGAGCCTAAACATTTGCATACAACTGTATATGGGAGGTATTGGAGCCTTTGTTTCATGATTCACATCTTAGAATGGTGCTCAGAAATGTGAAAAATAGTTGTCCCAAGACCAATTTATTTTTAAATAACAATCTGTAGATATCTTTATCCTGGCATTTCTTTAAAGAATAAAGCTTCACGACCTTAAATACTGACCTTGATAGACAATTTAAAAATCTATACGGTATTATGACACATGCATCAGATTTGTACTTTTAGCAACTTTTTAAGTGGATCTTAGATTAATTCCTCCCTTAAAATCTCTCTTATGTGATTGGCTCGAGGGCCTGTCCGCTAACCTGCATCTCCCATGTGATTGGTGCAGAGTCCAGAGATAGGGGCAGCGTCACCAGTCTGAGCAGTGACTTTTCTCTAATCACAGAGGAGGCAGGCGTCGCCTCTAGCCTCACATCCGAGACCGTGGACCTGTTCTCCGGTCAACCACTGGGAGCCGCCAGCTGGTGAGTCCATGGGTTGTAGGGAATTTGATACATCCTGAATTGTTAGCATTTGAAAATGAATCCTATTACATTTACATTTGACATTTTAGTAATTTAGCAAATGCTCTTATCCAGAGCAACTTATTCCAAGTGCATTCATCTGAGAAACTGTTTGAACAACCACAACTGGGTAGTAAGACCATTCAGTTTTTGAGACAATGAGACATTTTGGGAAAATGTCTACTGAAGGATCAAACACACATGATCATTGATTTAGTAGTTTACAACCTGAAATGTTAGCATTTAATAAGGAATCATAACATGGTCATTTATTTAGTACAACTTTGAAACCTGAAATGTTAGCTTTTAAAAATAAATCATAACATGCTCATATATTTAGTAGTTAACAACCTGAAATTTACAATTTTAGC
Organism: Umbra pygmaea; assembly: GCA_016801145.1. Lineage (NCBI taxonomy): Eukaryota > Metazoa > Chordata > Actinopteri > Esociformes > Umbridae > Umbra > Umbra pygmaea. Next base: position 5,025 of record JACXGM010030017.1, read on the forward strand.
AGTTAAAGATGAATCCTAATATGGTAGATTATATCGTATTTTACCACCAAAAAACATTAGCTTTTCAAAAACGTTGTTCTCAGAGAACACGCCTAATATACCAAGAAAACAGAAGAAGTGTTTGTTCAGGCTAACTTGTGCCTTTGTCCAGGCGGAAGGGCCACACATCGTCCCCTCAGACGGTTCTCTGGAATAACCGGGCCGACCACCTACAGGAGCGGCTCGCTCATCCGCTCAGCCAGGAGGCCAGATCATCTAGTTCCTCTTCCTCCAACCAATCAGAGGCGGGTATCACGCGTGCTGGCAGCAGTCCAATGTCTGTACCTGGAAATAGGTAAGCTTTTGCATAGAAGTTGGTGGCAGTTTACTTTTTCAAAACATATATTTTCAGTTTCTTTAGATGAAGAATAGAAGCAGAGGTGAGGCAGATGAAGGCTATGGGTGCAGAATAGTAGACCAACATCACAAGCAGCCAGAGGCAGTTGATATGCTACAACCCCAATAAGTCCTGTCTGTCTGCCTGTCTGCCTACCTGCCTGTCTGTCCATCTGTCTATCTGTCTGTCTGGCTGTTTGTCTGCCTGTGTAAAGGGAGTGACTGCATACCATCTATTGGTGTTGAACTGTTGCTGTTCTGTAACACCAGGTAAATGATTGCCTGTTCATAACTGTGTGTGACAGCAGTGGACGCGAGTTCTCAGGACCAAGACACACACGCCATCCATGCTTCCTCTCCCCTGTGAGGAAGGCAGTGTTTTCTCGTAGCTTGATACTACCTGCGTACCTGTATCCTAGCCAAGTAATTTGCATGTGTGTTTGCGCATGTGTGTTGGTGCACGTTTGGCCTGTCCGCACTGCTTTATAACAACGTCTGTAAAGATCAGAGCTCACTATGTGTGTTTGCAGTACATTTCTATTGGAGAACAGAATTTCTCAAGGCCCTTAAATGTATAGAAAACCAACATCTGTTCTTCACTCCACTTTCAGAAATACTTTTCTTATATTGGGGTTAGTGGTAGGCATGCAGTACATGTAAATCTGAAATGCCGACAGGACGTCTCTATGCATATTCAATAGCCTTTGTTAATTACATTTAAATGATTTGGGGATTCTGGTCACATTTGGCGTGTGATTGGTTGCAAACCCAGGCCATGAAGCCCCTCCCCTACTGAGTCCACAGCCTAGTTATTAGGACGGTCACGACTCACCCATGACCCTTGGACTCTGACCCCGAGACTCTGTCTCCCCTGTCCTTTATCTCCCCCCTCCTCTCCCCCATTCACCCCCGACTCTCCCCCACCTCCTACACCCCCCTCTCCCCCCCTCCCCCCGGCCAGGCTGGCTGTGGAGTACGCCCGCTCAGGCTCCTCCCTCTCCACGGACTACGGCAGCTGGCAGATGGTGTCGGGTTGCGGTTCCATCCACGACCACGGACAGTTCCCGCCACCCGCCGCCAGTGACCCGCCCCTCCCCTTTAGCTTCCAGGACGACGGGCCCAGCGGACGCATGTGAGTCTACGGTCTGCGGCCCAACACCGCCCCCTGTCTCCTGGCTGGTGCACTGCTTCCAGACCAGCAGGCTCAAGGACAACAGTAGTGCACTGTGTAGGGCATAGGGTGCCAGTTGGGACGCACCCACGGATCACATTCCGGTTCGGGACCGTTGTTCCGGAAGTGTACACTCTTCCACTCCCCCGTCGTCCTTTAACAGGGCTGAGGGTTGTTCCCGCTGTCAGATGTAGGCAGGCTCAGAGGGTTGTTCCCGCTGTCCGTGAGGGGAAGCATATTCCAGCCATGCCCCCCCCACCCCCTATGTTTCTCTGTCTCTCTTTCCAGATGGAGTGTTTTGGTGTGTGCATGAGTGACAAATCTGATAGTCAGGTCTTGAACGTGTGTGTGGTGTGTGTGGTGTGTGTTGTGTGTGTGTGTGTGTGTGTGTGTGGTGTGTGTGTGTGTGTGTGTGTGTGTGGTACGTATTTGTTGTCTGTGTGTGTATGTTATGTGCGCTCCTATAATGTTCAGACTAGGGATCTGAAATTTTGCCTCCTCTGTCCCGACAACCCTGGGGATCGGGGGGGTTTGAGTCCATCCATTCCCAGACAGCTCCTCTTCCCGAGGGGGACATGTTGTATTCGGGCTGGATCTAGCTGCCAGAGTGAGTGTCCCTTAGAATCCCTCCATGTGCGGATAGATGATTCATTGATCAGAGAGAGTCTGATGGAACATGTACTAACTGAGTCCCTCCTTCACAACCAAAACATCAGGTGGCTCAGTGGTTAAAGAGTTGCCAGTTCGATTCCCGACTGTGCCAAATGTCATTGGGTCTTTGAGCGAGGCGCTTTACCCTAAATTGCTTCAGGGAATGTTCCTGTACTCACTGTAAGTCGCTCTGAATAAGAGCATCAGCTAAATGACTAAAATGTAAAACATGGCCTCTTCCCCTTTCTTTCGTCCCACTCTCTCTAACGCTTCCTGACCCCCTGCCTTTCATACCCTTTCCTCCCATCTCTCTCTACTCAACGCCCCTCCTTCTCAGGTGCACATCCCTCTCGGAGCGCGGGGCTCGTCTGGAGGCGGTGCGGGAGGTGTTCCTGGCGGCCTACAGCTCCACCGTGGGTCTCAGGTCCAGCGTGGCCAGCCCCTCTGGTGCCATTTCAGGCCTGCTGGAGCAGTTTGCCCGTGGCGTGGGCCTCCGGGGCACCAACAGCATCGTCTGAATCTAGATCCGGTCACCGACGTGAACCCCCACCCGCCCGCGGCCATCCAAGGCATCGTGACTGAAGGCAGGAGTGCTGATCTACGGTCTGTTTTCAGATCGCAATGATTAAAGACTGATCTTAAGATCAGTTACTGTGTTGTCAGGCTCTGAATACAGGCTCTGAATACAGGCTCTGACCCATTGGTCTTTCATGGACTCTAATAAAAAGAAAAAGTGCCAAACTTCTCAATGCTACCCAGGAGGATCACGCCTCCTTAGTTTTTACACACACACACACAAACACACACACACACACACACACACACACACACACACACACACACACACACACACACACACACACACACTCATATACATACCACAGTTGTATGCAAAGGTTTATGCACCCCTGACAATTTCCATGATTTTCCATTTATAAATAATTGGGTGTTTGGATCAGCAATTTCTTTTTGATCTATCAAATGACTGAAGGACACTGTAATATGTCAGCAGTGAAATTAGGTTTATTGGATGAAAAGCAAATGTGCAATATGCATCAAAACAAAATTAGACAGACATAAATATCACGTCAATATTAAGTTGAGCCTCCTTTAGTGGAAATAACAGCCTCTATACTCTTCCTATGGCCTGTAATGAGTGTCTGGATTCTGGATTAAAGTATTTTGGACCATTCCTCCTTGCCAAACATCTCCAGTTAAGTTAGGTTTGATGGTTGCTGAGCATGGACAACCCGCTTCGAATCACACCACAGATTTTCAATGATATTCAGGTCTGGGGACTGGGATGAGAGTAGATTTTGAGCAGTGTTTTTGGTCATTGTCTTGTTGAAATATCCACCCTCGGCTTAACTTCGTGCTAGGTAGTTACAGGTATTCAAATCAAAATGACAAGGTTGCCCAAACTTTTGCACCTGTCTAATTTTGTTTTGATGCATATTGCACATTTTCTGTTAATCCAATGAACCTCATTTCCCTACTGACATATTCCTGTGTCCTTAAGTTATGTGAAATTGCTGATCCAAACACCCAATTATTTATAAATGAAAATCATGGAAATTATCATGGGGTGCCTAAACTTTTGCATGTGTGTGTGCGAATAAACCGACCACTTCATTAGGTACACCTTTCAAGTACTGTGTTTAGACACCACATCCCAAATATTCTCAATTGGAATGAGATCTAGTGAATCTTGAGGCTATTTCAGTACAGTGAACACATTGTCATGTTAAAAAAACAGTTTGGGATAATGTGAGCTTCGTGACATGGTGTGTTATCTTGCTGGAAGTAGCCATTAGATGATGGATACACTGTGGTCATAAAGGGATACACATGGTCACCAACAATTCTCAGGGAGGCTGTGGCTTTTAAACAATGGTTAATTGATACTAAGATGCCCAAAGTGTGCAAAGATTATATCCCCCACAACATTACACCACCACCACCCGCCTGAACTCTTGACACGACGCAGGATAAATCCATGCTTTCATGTTGTTTATGCCACAATCTGACCCTACCATATGAATATTGCATCAGAAATTGAGACTCATCAGACCAGGCAACCTTTTCCAATCTTCTATTGTCCAATGTTGGTGGGCCTGTGCAAATTGTAGCCTCAGTTTCCTGTGCTTAGCTGACTGGAGTAGCACCGGGTGTGGTCTTTTGCGCTGTAGCCCATCTGCTTCAAGGTTCAACATGTGTTCAGAGAAGCTCTTCTGAAAACCTTGGTTGTAATGAGTTTTTATTTGAGTTACTGTTGCCGTTCTATCAGCTTGAACCAGTCTGGACATTCTCCTCTGACCTCTGCCATCAACAAGGCATTTTCACCCAGAGAACTGCTGCTGGCTGGATATTTTGGCACCAACAACCATGCAGCGTTCATAGTTACTTAAATCAACTTTCTTCCCCATTCTGATGCTTGGTTTGAACTTCAGCAGATCGTCTGGACCGTGTCTTCATGCCTAAATGCATCAGCCAGCTGCATATATATTTGCGTTAAGGAGCAGTTGAACAGATGAACATAATGAAGTGGCCGGTGAGTTTATATGTAAACAATTAGCAGCAGTAAGACATGAGGGGGTTGGTTATACCATATGGCTAAAAGCTGTTATTGGGCAAAACACGTCGCAAGTGCCTGGACTACCCAATGTGTCATGCATAAGAACAGCTCTTAGCTGTGTTAAATTGGCCATATACTGTACACACCCCCTTGTTCCTTATTGCTTAAAAATACCATAGTTATGTTCTCCTTTCCTTAGATTTTTTTGTCATTCGTCTTCAACATTCTCTATGTGTATATTGCTCATTCAGGGAGTGGTTTGGGAAACAGCCACAGTATCAAAAAGGAACAGTTGCCATTGTACGTAAGCACTTGCAGCATGGTAATTTATCAACTGTCATTTATCTTTCCGTTTGGTGGTCGTTGTGTGGTTGGAGGAAGATTTATTTGTTACATACACACCATTCAAAGAAAGTAACTTGGGGTTCTTCTATATTTTGGGATTTGGCGTCCTAATTTTTCTCTGAATAAAGAAAGACACCTATCTTTTTGTTTTTCTAAATGCTGATATTTAGTGCTTATTCATGCTGAGGCATTAATTAATGGATACTGTTGTTGTCATACAAACAGCGTTGTTTGTCAGGAAACATGGTGCTTAAATTCTACTCAAATATGAAGTTGTAGCTTAAGTTTATAGACTGTAAGAAGTTGAACGCTGAATCACCTGTGGGACTGTTTAGACCAGGGGTCTTCAACTCTAACTCTACGGGGTCCGGAGCCTGCTGGTTTTCTGTTCTACCTCAACATTAATTGAATCACCTGGTGTCCCAGGTCTAAATAGGTCTCAGATTAGAGGGTTGCAATGAAAAAGTGGAGTGGATCTGGCTTCGAGGTCCAGAGTTCAATACCCCTGGTCTTCCATGGAGGGCCTAGTGTATGCAGGTTTTTGCTTTTACCTTGTACAAGCCTAAGGGTGTAGCTCACTAATTGGTTAGGATCTCCACTCACCTGGCAGTCTAGGTCCTAATTATGCTCTAATTGAAGGGAAAGACCAACAACCAGCATACACTAGGCCCTCCATGGAAGGGTTTGAGGAACACTGGTCTAGACCATTAATAGTGCAAACTTTTTTCAACCTATTTTAGTTGGTTAATTGTTTTTAAATAACAGTAATTATTGCTTGACTTAAGGCAAATGTACATTTTTCTTTGTCACAATACAAAACATGATTTTGTTTGTTCGTATATATATGTATGCCTGTACACACCCTCATTAATTTTCCTGGGCCTTTTTTATTAACTCTTTCTGACTCCTACAGTTGTGGCTACAGGTGAGCTCATTTTTAATGGGGTCATAAGACTTTAGAGCAGGGCTATTCAAATCCTACCCTACGAGGGCCGGAGCCTGCTGGTTTCATGTTCTACCTTATCATTAATTGCACACATCTGGTGTAGCAGAATTAAATAAGTCCCAGATTAGAGGGTTGCAATGAAAAAATGGAGTGGAACTGTCTTCGAGGGCCAGATTTGAATAGGCCTGCTTTAGAGTTTGTATGTCCCTCACCTATGCTGGATTTGAGCTCAAACCTGATCACTAGAACATGCGCTCAGTCACTTAATCTCGCCATGTTGAATCTACACTTCTTGCCATATGTTTTTCAGTATGTACCTTCAGGACCGCATTCCAGGCACACTATGTTACAGTGATCCAATCAGACATGCACCTAAATAGGTGTTAAACATACTGACGTAAATCAGAAGATCTAGCGGTCTGACCCCTTGCTGCAGGCTCGAACACATCACAGAAACGTTTGCTGATGTTAGCAACACATCTGCAAAGTTGCAGGTTTGGGGCACAATGTCCCTGGCCTCTCTGACTGAATTACCTGGCCATATCAGTTTGTAGGTGCCAGTGAACTTGGGACAGTGGATCAGGTTGCTGCTAATCTGCACTGATCTCACCCTGTCCTCTCACAATATCGTATTTAGCATTTCTTCTTAGAGATCTGAAACGGGTCTTTGGGAGTTATGAATTTCTAGACTGACGGTTGCATTCCGGGCTGACTGCCGTGCTTCATAACGCCTGGATAGTTTTTGGTTTAATGGCATCCTGTTATGTAGCAAATCTGATGCCTGGCTTCTAAATGGGTGAGGTTGCATGTATGCACTGGGTTGCTTCGTTTAACAGGACTGCCATGTGGTTGGCCTGGAATGTGCCCGTTAGGAAGGTGCTGGTCATGTGACTCAACTGTTGTGTTGTCATAACGTTTAACTTAAGGTAGCACTTACTGAGATTTTCTTTTGCTTGAGATGCAAAATGGTTCTGACGGCTGCTGCACTGTTCCTCAGGACATTCTGCATTCTGTTGTGCCTTTTCATTGGTAGCAGGAAAACGGATTACTTTCCCCCTACTACTTTTTATGTATTGTTAAGTATTGTTTGTTCCTTATACGGTTTAAGAACTTGAGTTGTTTCTCAAAATAAAAATGGTTCTTCATAGAATCCACAGCTATGAAGAAACTACGCGTTAGGTAATATGCTTTGCAATTTATTGTTGAAAAGGTAAAGGCTAACAGAATATTCCTGGTTTTCTCCTATAATATCATAGATATCTTTTGTCAGGGTTCAGACACACCTTGTCTGCTATGCTTGATGGAAGTTGATTATATAGTACAATGTTCAGCAGTCAGTTTGGGTAGACCTTTTTGTTGTAATGGGGAGGGGTCACTATTCAGTGATACAGGTGCAAGGTGTTACCGTGTACTGTTTACTATCACTTATCAATGTGGAGAATGACGCGATCTACGACATGGGTTTACCGCAATAGTCCATTTTTAATATCCCAAATGTCCGCTACTTCATTGAAAGCTTCCTGTAGCCAGAGGGTCCAACCCACTCATTAGATAAATGAACAACAGCTAGTTGTACCATAAAAGCTGTCCTTATTGTCTGTGTGCCATCTAGCCAAAGCTGCACATGCTTTTTAGAAAGCATAACAGAATCCAGGCCCATTGTTTTTCAGCATTTCATGTGCCATTTTGGAAAGCATAACAGAATCCAGGCCCATTGTTTTTCAGCATTTTGAAATTGCTTTGGTGGCGTCTTCTACTTACTGTGGCTATTAATGGCAGCTTTCTAGGAAAATAACAACAGCCTTCATTTCATCTTTTTTTTACATAATATTCAGAGTAATGGGACAACATATAAAATAGCATGGCTTCACTGCGACTTAAGGTACGGTTTCCTATCTAAACGCCAGGCCGTGGGTAGCTTTATATATTTTATGGTGACCCTCAGGCTAACTCACAATCGTGACTTGCGTTCACATCACCATATGATAAAATCTGTGAAAGCAAACAACTTCATGCCATTGGCCCCTCCCACATTCCCTTTAGAAATCCTGCTGAATTTGAGAGAAAGTTTGTATCAAATCCACATCCACCGGTAATCCAGTAAATATTTTGTTACCCCAGAGAAATTATGATACATCTTAGGTGTTAGGATACATAGCTAACATTCGGTTCCTTTGCTTTGGGTCAGGCTGAGCGACCTTGACCCTAGCAAGTTAGACACCTAATCTTTTTTTTTACCTACTTGAAACACTGGTTGTGTAAAATTTAGGCAATCATTGAACTGCTCAATTAATATGACTGGTCAGGAACAAAGTTATCTAGCCTTATTTGTGGATAGGTTATAGACAGCCCAGACAGAGCCCCTAGATCGGCCCCAGACAGAGCCCCTAGATCAGCCCCAGATAGAGCCCCCCCTAGATCGGCCCCAGACAGA